>MU271749.1:0-27079 GCA_021432655.1 Atractiella rhizophila
TCATTCCGTGTACCTTCTGTTGGTGGTTCTGTTTTCGTTTCCAAGCCTCCTTCCGTGTCATTCGCAGGTCGGGGACTGGCAGCCCGTCACGATCCGTGTGGCACAGCTCGTCTCTGAACTCAACATTGCAGCAGGAGAACTTCGTGCAACATAGCTACCGCTCTACTCCGTCAAGGACGGGTGTGCAATTACCGTCGCTGGTCGCTGAGGACTTTGTACTACCAGTATATCTCAGTATCGGTAGCGATGCCTTCACTCCTCCCCAGTACCACCAGGATGACAGGCAAGAAGCGATTGCATTGATAGGGGAGATGGATGGTCCGAGCAGGTCCGAGACTGATCGCGCCAAAGCCAGGCATTTGAGGGGGATTGACTCACTTCTGCCTACTATTTGCTGTATAACGGGGATCAACTAGCAAACATTGGTCGTTAGCATGGTCACTTGGCCTGTAATAGAAGCTAAATAATCAGCTGCTTCGCGCCGTGAATGTAGACATTCGTTTTTTTTTGTGTGGCCATTCGCTTGGGATTTAGGAGTCAGGAAGGCCATCACTTGAGCCGACGTGCCATGTATTTCGAAGTCCTCAGAGCTGTAAAGCCGTTGTTAAACGAATTGGCACACGATGGCCGGCCGAACAATGCTTTGCGAACCTAGCAAACAGCCTAGTGTGATGAAAAAACATTACTTCGATCAGACGGAAGCCAACATGGTTGTCCTCAACAACCACTGAATGGTATCCAGCATATGCTCTATGATATCTAGGGCAGAAGAACTTAGAATGCAATGCACACTGCTCTGTCAATATCGGTTAGAGTCATCATCCCTTCATGATTGAGAGTGAAATAAAAGCACGCGATGGTGGAAAGCGAGGAAGGAACACAAGATCCAGATCCATACTGTGGGGAGCACGGAACACATTGGTAAATGTCAACAAGAAACCAATTATTCGATAGTGAGATCTTCTCGCTTCCGACTGAAAAGTGTTAAATGAACGGAAAGGGCTCGAGGAGAACAAAGACGACATTGTGTACTACTTCTCCGAATCCCTCACGCGCCTAATCACAGAGACTGCACTTCTTGACCTTCTTATGGCGGGAGATCCTTTAGCAAGCACCTACGATGTTCGAATCTCCTTTCCTCCTCTCACCGTTACGCGCTGTTGGGTGGGAGAAAAAGAAATTGACCCCACGAACTCTTTCAATAGCTGGCTATTGGGACAGAGTTGCGTTGGAGTTTGCCGCTTTGGTAATTTACTTCCCATCCATAGACAAAGCTCATTGCTCCTCCAGCGGTAACAAACAAGAAAAGACCAGCTACGATCAAGGAACATTTTATCAGCTGCAGGACGAGGAAACAGATGAATTCAGGGAAATATGACCCTCTTGCACACTTATGCAGAATGATGAAAGAAGCTGGGGGTAGTCGATAGCGACTGTCCAGGAGGACAACCATCTGTTTATCTAGGTTTTTCTGTCTGTGTGTTAGTAGCATTCTGTGATATGATCATCCTATCTTAGAAAAGTCGTCTCTCTCGTTTATGATGTGCCACCTCACTCTCGCGCATTCGCCTGTGTGAGTGGATGTCGGAAACCCTGCTTGGGAGGTTACCTCCCTATGACTACAGAACTACACGAAGCATCGTGTTCTGCCGAGTAAGACGAGTTCTACAACATTATGCTAAGAGAGCGAAGATTGTCTATTCCACTAAATGGTACGCCGAGAATTCGTATCTAACTGGAAACCACTCCTGTTCGATATTGCAATTACCACAAAAACCAATATCAACTATGAAAGGGCTTACAGGCACTGTTGATCCACCCTCAAGACCCAATACAACGCTTCACTTTGGTTCCCTCCCATGGGCAGTATATCGGACCCTCCGTTGGGCTTGGCTTGGGTTTGGCTAATCTGCTTGTCGGAAGCTCAAGATCTTGAGGAGCAGGGAGAGCCGCCACGACTATAAGGAGGGGAAAGAGAAAAGCGAGAAGCTGCATCATCTTCGTATATGGCAAGATCAGCCTCGCAAAGAGAACGAGAGTGGTATGGCTCACAAAAGCTCAGCGCAGAGAGGATGAAGGGCTTCCTGTGGTGCTGACGGTAAGGGTAATAAATACCAGGAACACTTGCTCGTCCTTTTAACTGTACATTTTCCCAAACCTTTCCTAACGTTTGTGGGTCTCTGACTCCGGAACAACTGTACGGGCAACAAGGGCCAAGCCACATCCAAGAGAAATTATCTCCTGTGCTGGACAATGCTATTGAATTCCTTCGGGAAGGCCGAATGCGAATTGTGGAACACAAGGCAGTTATTCCGAACTCGGTATCATCCCATCAAAAGCAAACAATGAGCCAATATCAACATCCGATGTTGGGACACAACTCAAACAGATATGTCAATGATACCCAAAAGCTCTGAGCGGTAGAATTCAACGTAGCAAAGGTGGCAGCAACCTTATTCGCTTTCGTCTCCAACGCAAAGAGAAACAGAATGGATGCAAGGATGAGCTCTCTCATCTGGGTCAGTCACGAGAATGTTCGATGAGTCATATTGTTTTCTTCCTTGAGACAGTACAGAGAACGCGTTATCTAAGAATTCACTGCTACGGCACCACCTGATAGAACAATTACAAGTTGTACTCCTAGCAAATGAAGCTATTGCGAAAACTGAGCCAGAACAAACGAAGAACCGCATGACGAGAATGAAGAGAGTGACAATGACAATGGTCCGTTCCACTGCTCCGCGAATGTCAAAGAGTGGAAAGGGGCTTGGGCTTCATCCGAGCAGGATAGGCACTTGTCCATGAGAGTTAGCAAACATTTTGATCTTGACAGAAATCTGTACATGTGCGAAGCTCCTCAAGAGCCAATGCAGCGCTTCGCCTTAGTCCCGTCCCATGGGCAATACTTGGGACGGTTGGTGAAGAGCGGTGTCGTCGTAGTGGCAGTAGCGGAGGTAGTAGTGGAGGTAGTAACGGCTGCCTTAGCAGTTGGCAAAGCTGCGCCAAATGCGACGAGGAAAGAGAGAAGAGCGACGACTTTCATGAGCTTCACGCAGAGAAACACGTATCAGGCTTTTCGGCTCTGAAAGAGAGAAGACAATCAACGGCTCACGAAAGCTGCAAACAATGCTATGGATTACTCAGGATGACGAAGCGTTGAGCAAGGGAGTGCTATCTGCGAAGGAGGTGCCTCTTTTAAGGCAATTTGCAACGTTGGTGGGTCTTCATGAAAAAAGAGCGGACCTGAGCTCTCCGCAGACGACAAAAACATCCCGCATTCAATTGTCTCTCAGTCCACCGCACTGCCTCCCTCCTGTTCGCTGCCATAAATAGTGAGGGAGGAAGGAAAGTCCAAAACTTTATTCGCTAATGACCAGGATTTACATGCAAACATGGATAGATCTGCCACGGCACGGCGTAACCGAATTATTGAACATATTGAATGCCAGATTGAACAGTCCACGCACCGCGCACACGAGAGACCCTGCATTCCAACCGATAATGCTCACGTTTGTCAGCAGATGCTGCGGTTTAACACCAATCCCCAAACAACTCCTGCATATTCTTCACCTGCAAGGACGTCGATACCATGACACTACGGTTTGAATGAAATGAAAGGAATGAAAGGAAGATTTTGAGGTTGTTCAAACCGTCTCATCATCCCGTGCCACGGAGTAAAAATAAGGTTTGGCCTCTGGCCATAAAACTAGGCTTAAAGAGAAACTCTCGATCTCAACAAATTCGAAAGGGCAGGTTTGTCTAGATATTCTGGATGGTATCTTTATGTATCAGGAAGACCAGAATGAAATCTGGGAAGACACAGTGTCCACCAAATCAGCATTGCTACTTTCAACCCTGTCTCTGAATCCGAGTGTTAATTCGTGCTCTTCGAGCTGTTCCTATTTCACGCCGGTGTCTGATTATTGTCAGAACAGTTTAACTTCACGCATCAACACAGTCAACCACGCAGAGGAATGTCGCTTGTCGGTTGGATGGCATTTTTGGGTGCCACCAGTAATCCGAGAAATATTTCATTCCGTCATCCCGGTCAGCCTGCTTTGGATTTTGCTTTCTCCCTCCGCTACTGTATTTACCTACAGATGCTCTAAGAGCTCACGGCTAAAATCAATCGCTTGAGTCCAAGTTGGTTTTACAACTCTGAGTTTAGACGAGCCTGCGCAATCTCCAAAAGGAAAAAAGCTTACATTAAGCTACCAAGCTTCTACCCTTGCGACAAATCTTTGACCCAGTCTTCCACTTCAGAAGTCTGGCAAAAGCGCGCTAGTTGTAGCGTTCTCTAGTTAGCCTTCAGCAACTAAACCTCCTCACCTGTGAGAGACCTGAACCAAACTTTCGTGTATTCCGATTGTAGAGGAGAAGAGACTGTCTTGAGGAAGAGTCGGGTAGGCTGGATCCGAGAGGAAGCATGAGGTCGGCAGAGTGAAACAGTCTTCAGAACCTCTTCATTTTTTGGGTACTCACGTGTGTTTTCCTTCATGGGAACTCCCCTTTGCATTGGTGTGTGTCATCCAGTGGCCTGTGTGAGCACGTCTATGTCTGTGTAGATTCGGCCGGCGCAAAAACCAGGCATTCCACAGCCCAACCCATCCAAAGTCTGCAGGCAGCTGCAAATGTAGCCTTGTAGTAGACTTATCGCGGTAGAGTCATTAAATGCTTTCAACATTCATTTCAGGTGTGTTCAGCCTAGCATTCGTGATACTGCTTGAATGAGACTCCGTCTTACTTGGGAAGCTGTGATGCTTGTTATGTCGCACGAGAGTGTCACGTCCTGCCTTCTTCCAGGTCAACTGCAGTTCATGTTTTTGTTCATCTCACGAGAGCACCGATCTAACAGGGTCACGACAGTGGGCCTCGGCTCGTTCTCCGACCTTTGAATGGGAGTTGGAGAATCCAGCTTCGGCTTCAAGCCGTTTGGATAACCTTCCAACATTCTCCTAGATTCTCCACAGATATGAATGTCAGAACTTTGGGCGGGGCTTCCTCTTCTCCCCTCTAGTCTTCTGCCGGTGTCGTCCCCTTCTTGTCGCTGTCTCTAGTCTGCAGGCTCAAAGCCGCTTACTCTTGTACTGCCCAACCTAATCTCCGCACGCCAGCAAATCTTGGGTGACTTCTTTTCGTGATTCTCACGCTCACCACTTATAAAAGCCAGACCGGGCGAGACCGTTGCACTTCCCCTCAAAGTCAACGGACAGCAGATTACAGCACTCGCCTCAACGGCTCTCATCGTCAATCTTTCACCCTAAAGGACCTCCGCCCATCTGATCTGCTCACTGTGGCGAACTGGGACATTCAGATCGGTGGAGCTGTTGACGGACTTCTTCAATAAGGTCAAGCAAGCTCTGCACAGGGACACCACCGGCTACAAATAACTCTCATTCCCCTTTGTTCTCCAGCGCCAACCTCCTCGATAATCCTTGCAGCGAAATTCATTGACGGTATGAGTTCTGCCACAGACTCGCCTAGGCTGGAAGAAAAGGGTGGGATGATCGTGAGTATTAGGATCCTTGGGAGATCCCCCGCACTAGCTTTTTGACTGACCAACGCCATCTAGGCTGTTGCAGTGGCTGCTACAATATCAGCGGTAGCCTGCAGCTCTTTATCTCTCTACATCGCTTTCCTCTTCTACCAAGTCAAGCGCTCGGAAAACAAACGATGGGCTCCTGAAGTCCAGCTGAGGACGAAGTTTTTACGGACGCAGTCGGTTCCTCTTCCTTCTTTAGCACACTTGACATCTAAGCTGTGCTGCTCCAGGTTTGGACTCTTGTTTATGAATCTTTTGCTTGCAGACCTTATCCAATCAATAGGTAGGCGATAGGGGAATTGTAAGATTTATCTCAGTGATGGCATAGGTTTTGCTCTCAATTTTCATTGGGTCGCACAAGTTGGCTACATAGACGAAACCGATTCCACCTGCCAAACACAAGCAGTTGGTGAGCACCAGTTAGCTCAACGCACGAATATCTCTAATTGAACTTTTTACAGCGATCGAAGTTGGAGATGTCGCGTCAGCACTCTTTGCGCTTGCAATCTCTGCCCACACGGCTTGCATTCTTGCCTTTCGTTACAAGCCACCAAAGTGGTCTGTTTGGGTCGTAATAGCGAGTATATGGGCTCTCGTCATCACTCTCACTGTCAGCTCCCGCATCCCCCTTGAAGGCGTCAGCTCATTGGCCTATAGGTTATTGGACCCGAGGCACTGGAAAGAAGCAAGGATGGACAGTTTTGTGAGTTGCCTCTATATCAATGTTGATCGACTGAAGAAGGTGGTAGATGGTAACGCTGGTGCCTGGTGCTGGATAGCCCCCGCTTACCAAGATGAGCGATTGTATTTGCACTACCTCTTCGTCTTTATCAGCAGTGCGTCTTTCTTCTACTACTCTGATCTATAACTAATACGGGCAAAGTGTTTGGGAGTTTTACTCTTTATACGCTCTGCGGTCTTGCCCTTAAACAAATATGGCCTTTCAATCGCGAGCTTGCTATTATCCAACGTCCACCGTCGGTTTCTGGCACGCAGTCCAGCGGGAGCTCTGGAAACCAACGTGGGAGTAGACAAGACACCGTCCAAATGAGGGATCTCCCGAGCTTTGCGAGATTGGAGAAAATGGCACGAACGATGATTTTTTACCCCATAGTTTTCAGCTCCCTGGTTCTCCCTTTGAGTGTTTATCGACTGGCGGTGATGAACGGTCATAAGGTACGCCCTACTTTGACTGTAAGGCGATTTTGCCATTGATAGACCGACTGCAGTGGAGTCTAAAAGCGTTATGTGCAGCTGGCTTTTTATACACGACCTGTGGTGTTGCGTGCGTTTCATTGACTTTGCGTTTTCAACCTCAGGCTAACCCTACATCCTACAGAGATGTGATTATCTTTTCCTTGACGTGCGTCCTGCCTCGACCACCTTCCAAGCTTGAGCTAAAATGTAACCGTTCTTTAGGCGCAACATCATAGAAGTCAAACGGCACCGGAAGTCAGGCTCGTTAGGCAGTGGCAATAACCGAAGCGGAATCCACGTTCATCGAATCCAAACAACTTTCATTGATATGCCAAATGCAGAAGATGATCTCAAATCACCTCGTTCACCGAGAAGCTGGAAACATGATTCATCGCCAGATAGCTGGAAACACGATTCATTGGATCCCGACCAACAATTCGTACTTCAAGAAGGTGGGACGTCGCCGACAAGTCGGGATCATCCAGAGATGACACCGTCGAACCCTACGCCTCTGATGCCTGTTTACCTTCCACCACACTATATAACTCGACCTTGTCCAGATTGATGTCCTCACATTGTGAGGCGGCGTGCTTTAGGTATTCGCGCTGTTGAAGGAAACCTAAGTTGTCAACTTTTTTGTTGCAGAAGTCTTTCGTTCATCTTGCAATTAGTACTTTCGTCAGTACGCTCCTTCTCGATTTCATTCACAACCCAAATGTTGTAACAGCGATAGTGCACAAAAATCATAAACTACTAGACGCGAACCTGTAGGTCTGACTTGCCCTATGCACAATCCGGGAGAATTACGCATCTGAAAGAGCCACCGAAAGGTCTCAGAGATGCTGATCAAAATTGACATGCATTGTCCGATCTCAAGCAAATCGAGAGTATGAAACGTCCACCAAATGTCTATTCCTCCCAGTTGCTGTACCATTCCATCTAAACGCTTTGCAACTGAACACAGACTACATTTCTTTCATCCTCATGCTCTTATCGTTCGGGAGGTACCTAAAACGTCCCAAATGAGCATCATACGTGGTGTGAAAGAAACAATATGAGCGCCCTCACCTCTAGGGATGCACGAGGAAGCGTCCGTAAACGCAGACAAGGATAGGAAGTGTTTGAAAGATGTTAACTAGGTATTGAGGCATGAAAGGGAACTGTCGCCAAGCAGTAGGTAAGATGCTACTTAAAGTGACATAACTGGTTGATATCTTCGTCGCTGGACATATCCAAATGTCGGATTAGCGCTCATATGCAGATATTAATGAATCTAGAGGAAATAAGTAGACAACTCTCTCACTTATAAACTAAATGTCAATCAAAAACGGGAAGAGGTGCTTCCGCCAACTCCGCCCACACAGCAGGTTGGATGGGAGGGTAAACAATACGTTCAATTTACATCATATAATTAGGGTGCTAGAGTGAATACATCCCTTTTTGCAACCCCTTGCCTGTTCCTGTCAGACTGCCAATGTTTGACCACGAAGAGAGGGAATCGACGCTGAGTAAAATGGCACTTTTAACGATAAAACAGTGATAAATAGCTTGAACCTAAGTGTTGGCGCGCGTACAGTCAAAAGAAGTGGGCTGGAGGACACATTTTATAGACAGCTGTGACAATCGACGTGGATTCATAAAATAATCCTTACAAATTACTAGTAGGTTGGGTTCCATTTGGCCCTGTTGGGCATTCATGTTTGTAAAGTATTTGGTCTACATCTTTCGTATCGATATGATTGCTTCCTAAGAGGATTCAACATCAATATAATGTCCAAGGCACCTGCACAGTGCAGACAGTCTCCAAGTGCTTTCGTACGCCGGTATGAACAAGACTCTCCTAATCACCCGCTTTCTAGCGTGTTTCTCGAGGCACTCAAGCAAGGTACACTCTTTGGGCTCTTTTAACACTTAAACGACCCATTGCTGCTCATGCTGATCTGTTAAATCCTGATGAAGAACGCACCATTTGTCACTCATCCGTTCAAGGCACCTAGGCCTTTTTTTGACATGCATTGATGCTTCACATTCTCCTCCTCTCTCTTCTTATAGCTTAAGTCTCTCTTCCTCATTTTCAGTGTAGAAAACCTCGTTGTAGCACTCGTGGACCTGACAGTCAAGCCATTTTCCGGCCACCAAAAAGTTTCCCCCACACCACCTCACAGACAACCACACGTATAATTTCGCTCTGTTGAGCCTAAAACATCGCATAATGTCGCGTCGCGCCTCCACCTCTCTTCTTCGGCCATTTCTAGCTCAAAAGCGTACATTTTACGCTCCAAATCCTTCCCCAACACCACTCCCACAACCGCCAGCTGAGTTCGCGCTGTACAAGCTTTCACTGGATGTCATCAAGGCGGACCAAGAAAAGAAACGAGCTCAGATCGCTGAGCTACGGAAATTGAAAGGGAAGGAGCCTGGGGAACTGAAGGAGATTGAGCAGACTATTGAGTTTTTGGAGGTTGAGAGTGAGGTGAATGATCCTGAGGTGAGGTGGAAGTTCAGAAATGGACTGGGTGCGTTTACCTTTTTGCTTCTCTATGCAAATAGCGGTGTTGAGTGCCTTGAAATGGTATAGTGGATTGGAATAAACCCGTATACCGGCATCTTGCAGAACTCGCCTGGCGACAGAATGGACCATTATCTCGGCTGGTGCGTCTCCATGTCTTCCTTCTTCCCATATTTTTCATTACTCATTGAGTGCAGATGCAACGCATAACGACAATGTCACTTCTACCCGATCTTCTGCCTACGGATTTCGTCCCTTCTGCAGACCTGTCCATTCGTTTGGCGGACGAGAAGGGTCAGCTTACAGAGGTTGCACCAGGCACTTTCCTGCCCATCAGTGCCACCATAGACGCTCCAGTGATCAACGTCATGCCTTTTGGAACGAAGGAAGAGCTATATACTCTTCTCATCGTTGATGCAGACTACCCACATCCGGAAGAAGATACATTTAGGTGCTTTTTGCATCAAGCTGTGTATGTTTTGCTTTCAAGTCAAGTAGTATTGAGCTTAGTATGATTCATGACACAGGTATAATCTCCCTCTTTCGATACACACAACAGACGTCGACCTCTCTGCTCCTCCGTCTTCATCTTCAGCCGTCACACACTTTTCCTACCTGCCTCCGCACGCGCAAGAAGGTACACCGTATCACCGTATAACCTACCTCCTTCTGCGCCAGTCCTCTCCCATATCCAAAGACGACAATCCCCTCCCAGCGACTCGTGCACAACCGCAAACGTTTGTGCGCGAGCTCATTTCCCAACATGGGATGGAGGCAGTGGGAATGTCTTTCTTCCGTCAAACTCATCCGGAGGTCAAGGATGAGGAAGGATGGAAGAAGGCTCTGGAGGTTTACGAGAAATTGCAAGGAGAGAAAGAGGTCATTATACAGAAATTCGGATGGGTTAAGCCGGAGAAGAAGAGGAAGAATTGAATTGCATATCTGCGTTATCACCTCTCACTGCATGTCCCTTTTCAAGCTCTTGGGAGATCACACTATCTATGGATTCTGCTTTGTTCATTAGAAAGATGTTCGGTGATGGGATTGCCTTTTGATATTTGGAATTCCGTATTCGCGCTCAACCTAGTGCATTTCTACTCTCCATGCTGTCCATATCCCATTCTTGGTACTTGCAAGCTTGACGCCTTGTACTTACATGAGGCTGTTGCTCGGGCTGGCCGCTCAAGGCGATATTCTTCCCGTTAATCACCACCCGGACATTCTATATTTGGTCGGCCTTCTCTTCTGCAAGTTCTGCTCAACCAGCATCCCACTTCAGTCCCTCGTTTCTTTCCTTCAAGAGCAGCTTCTTCAAGCACCAACCCCTCCTTTCCTCCTCCGCATACCTCACACTTGTTGTTTACTTGACAAAAGGTTCCGACGCCGAGAATCTGCGGCGCGCACATCCTCCCGCTCGTCCAAGAAAAGCACCATCGACGACAAAAGCGCTCGACGTTTCGACGTCACCCTTTCTGGGGTCCTTACATTCCTGCATTCCTCGCTACAGCGGACGTGATTCCCTTCGGTTGTAGGAGTAGGCAAACTCTGTAGGGATACGTAAATAGGAACGAACGTGGTGAGTCTCTCTTTCAGTTGAAACGTTCTAGGAGGAGACAGGACATGGAGACGTTTTTCTTTGTAATGTGGTATTGGGACGAGTCTCGTTGAGAATAACTGGACTTTGGACAATTGCTTGGAGGATGGTGCTCATTGGTTCTCATGCTCCGATCACCTGTTATTGGAGGAAGAGCGAGTCAACAGTTTGACTTTTCGCAAGGAGTGCTTCCACTTGAGAATTGTCAGGGAAGTGGTAGGAGCTGGTCTGCCTTCCGAATTGCTTGGGGTGCTGAAGACGCCATCTGCCAAGTCCCGTCGCCAAACCGGAGCGGGATAGCTGCGAGCAAGATTATGCCATATGCCCTTGCGCACGTGCAGTCTGTAAGATTCACAGGTTTGCTTGCTGTCGCGCTTTTTTTTCTCAGGAAGATGTGAAGCCGGAAGTGCAGCTGTGGAAAATGGATCACATGAAATGTGGATAGAAGAGTCATACTTGCTATTCAATGTCCGCGGATTCTTGTTTTGAATTCGCCTTTGAGATGGGCCAGGCTAGAGAGCAAGCTTGCTCAACGAGCGAGTTGTGTTGAACAATGGTCATTGCGCACTGCCTGAAAGTTATAGATCCAACAACACTTCCTGTTTGGGAAGATGAGTGAAATAGATTTGACACTGGAAGGCACAATCGCGATTGGGAATTCCTTTCTGCCATCGCCATCGGCAACCTTGAGCACACAGCGCTCGAAAATCCTGCAAGGAAGCATTCTATCGTGCTGAGGAAGTTCCAAGATGTCTAGAATGTTGCAACCAGGTGCAACGTTCTCATCCGGCGCCTTTCGGCGCTCACCCTTGTTTCCAGAAGCAAGGCCGAAAAAGACACCGCTGACTTTCGCGGCATAGAAAACTCTGCCTTCTTTTCTCTATCTTCCTTCAGCTCTTCGACCTTTCTCCATCTGCCATGTCTACATCTACAACAGGCACAACACTTCCAGCTCAAACCAACATACCCGATGCGGACGCGAAATCTTCATCCTCACATTCTTCGTCCTTCCCTCTCGCGGCGATAATTGTCGTTGGGATCGTGGGAGCGGTTCTTGCACTCATTCTTTCTTACAAGATCTACCGCTGCCTCTGGCGGCGGAGGAGTGCTCCGTTGCCCGCATTGGATCGAAACTTGTTGGATAAGGAGGAAGCAGACTATGGGTACCCAGATCGTCAGCGTCCAGTCAGTACATTAGATGAGAAGGATTCTGGATTTTTTGGAACCGGCGGGTCGTCGCGGATGAGCTCTTTGGCCTACGAACGAGGGAGTGAACCGTCCACCCCACCTTCTGCACAAACCTCATTCGGAGGGCGTAACACACCTACACATCCCCCTGCTACGGCTACGCTGCCTTCTGCCCACCAAAGGTACTCCTCCAGCCCTGGACCACAGAACCGTCATTCCATGTACGCCCTTGGAGGTGCAGGCGGAAGCTTTCCCCGTGCATCGGCCAGCAATCGACGCTCAATCTACGCCATGTCTCGTCACACTCCCCTTTCATCATCCCGTCCTGCCTCCTTCCATTCCCGTCCGTCCTCGTTTCATGCTGCGCAGCTACAACCGCAACAGGTTCGCGCTCCCAATCGTTTGTCTGGCGCACCCCACTCCGTCTACTCCCAAATCGAAATTATTCCTCCGAAACCGCTAGGGAAGGAATATACCACGGTGATGGGGATAGAGAAGGATAAACTCGGATTTTCAGAGGCGAGCGGGATCGGGTTGCAACGAGACGACAGCGATTGGTTCCGGGAGCAGGTCAGGAGCGAGAGTCAGAGGACGGGTTTGACAGAGGAGGAGATTGGGCATGCAATGATGAAGAGGATGAGGGAGGACCCGCATTCGAGACAGTCCAGCTACATGAGCCAACCTTCCTCATCCTCGCAAGAACAACCCAGTCTCAACTCGTCCTTACATCTTCCGACGGACGGGAACAGCTTCCCCTTTCAAGGACCTGATCCATTGGGCTCTACCTCTCGCGTGGCGTCCTCACCTGGCATCTCGAGAGGAGGAACGTTAAGAACCGGCGACTCTGGATCTTCTCAAGACGACGACGAGTTCTTCCTCGCTGGTGCCAGTGCTGCCTCCCAACCAGACGATACGACCCGTGGACGTCCGAGTGGAAACACCAATTCGAGCATGAAGCGTAGTCCACTAGACCGCCTACAAAAACAGGCGGAGCGAGAATCGCGTCGGATGGGCAGCGATGACAGCACGGTTGAGGGAACTGTATCTTCTGAGCCTGTTGGAGCAATGCGAGAGGGAGAGGGACGAGAGGGGAAAGTGACCGAGGCTCTTGATATGGGCGGGAAGCGATAATCTAGAAGGCGGTCGTGACGTTGCTCACGCACCTCTAGCGTAAAGTCGGTTCCTCAGTCCGATTGTTAATGTTCCCGATAAGCTGATAAGACTCTAGATGATTCTGTTGTGGATCTCTGCTGCGCTCAACCCTCACTTATCACTTGATTACCTTTCTAGTCCTGTTGTTTAAAAGATTTCATCGCACTCGCTCAATTAGCTGTAGATAGCACACCAACATTCTCGACACTCGTAATACGGACTTGACTTGAATGGATTCGATTGTCCCTGCTCTTCTCTGCTCAATGGGACCTGTTCAACCTGATCATCCATCAAAGTTCTGCGGTTTAGATTCCTTTGGACAATCTTCCCCTATTCGTGTTTCATCTCCGCATGACCCCCTTATCGACTGCTCTTATATGTTCTGACCTTTCTTGTCTTCCGATGTCTTCAAGTTACTTCATTCAAGATGTTGTGAAATACTATTCGATTTGCAGTCTGATTTGGAAATGATTGGATATGAGTACATTTCATTTTTGACACCACAACATCCTACACTAGAGGCAAATGAAAAAAAGTTGACCAAAGAGTGATGTGATAAATTGAAAGAAAGAATTGTCCTTGTGTTTTGTCCATCAATAAAAGATTTTGTACAGTCCACGACGATCACAACAACTGCCACACGATATGCGTGTGTGCATGTGCAAAGGGTTTGACCTCTTCAGAATGTGGATGAGCTCCAACACGACGGACGGTGAAAACCGCGATGCGTGAGGGGAAACGAGGTCCAACGAGCATCCAATCCCAGCCAGATAGGTCTGTAAGACGGTAGGTGCGCCTGCGAAGGAGATGATAAGCGTGTGAAAAGATGACATAGGATGAAACATACGAGAAAGGTTTTCTCGCTCACATCCCGTCGACGTAACATATTTGTCGTACGCTTCCTACGAATAAAGGCATTTGACGATTTAAGGCGCGAAGGAGACCCAGTGAGAGTTCGGGGCAGAATCGAACATCATCCCCTTGAGTTGTTCCCTGAGGCCGCTCTGGACATCCTTCTTCCTGATCGTCCGACTCTTCTGCCTCCTTTGATCGTATTGGAACTTCTCCATCTTCTCCATCTTTTCAGCGGCCAGTTTCTCCGCCCACTCTTGCTCGTATGTTCCCAGAACCAGTCCGAGATCTTCATCCTCTTCCCGGATGCGCCAGTTGAGAGAAGCGAGGAGCGACATCTCCATGTTGTTGATTTCTTTGACGCTAAACATGCGCTTGGAGGCAATGTGGAATGATCCGTTCGCTAAATGAATCTCAGTCAGTGTTTTCCCCTCGTGCAGAATGAGTAAAACATACAAAAACAGTCATCCATCATGTATTTCGAGGAAAGGATGGTAGCGGAGAGGAGGAGGGAGTGATAGAAGTTTGGGGGAGTGGGTGAGCTTGGATCGAGGACGTAGGCGAGCGAGATGCGGCGGAGAAGATGGAGAGCCAGGAAGACGTAGGAATTGGGAATGGCCGTTCGATAGAGAAGATAAGCCTGCAATAACCTAAATTAGGACTGATAAGCAGCGAAGAACATGAACACTCACATACCACTCCGCGACGGAGGGATCAGTTGCTGTGGATGATTGACCTTCGAGTGGAAAGAGGCATGTAACGCTCTTCTCAGCGAAAAGGCAGATATCTGCATTGATCTCATATTAGCACCGTTCTTCTATCTTCCGATAAGGAGGGCAACTAACCTTTCCTTCCAAAGTATTTATCAACAACAGCGGCGTTGGTGAATTGCTTGCTCATTGGGATTCTAAAGACTCTTGGTGAAGTGTAGTCGTTTGTGGACTGATTTGGGTTGATTAGGAGATGGGGAAGGGAAAGGCGAAGGTCTGGTTTATATGTTCGGGCTCTCGCTCGAACGAATCACACATCCCGAACTCATCAATAAAATAACGCGCGTCGCGGCTTCGCTCCGCTGGATAAATTGGGGGTTGCTGCGTGAGCCAACGCAGTTACGCCGAACACGTAGGGCAACGGCTTCGAACGGGCTCAATTCTCTCCTTGACAGACAATCACACCCAAGCCAAAATAAGGCTGGGCTCGTGAAAGTGGGTCAGTCGGACGCCTGAAAACATCAGGGACCACTCAGACGAACCGCTTCTTGCCAATGGTTTCAACAACTCCCATCCCCAACGCGCTACGATTCCGACGCGTTGGTGCCAATCTCTCGCTCGCTCGCAAGCCCAACGGCAAGCGACAGTGACGACCTTTCCCTGCGGAGGCGGAGCGGGTCATCGTGCGGAGGCGAGGCTCCGGCGGCGAGCTAACGCGTCAGAAACTCCATAAACGTTGTTTTCTTCGGGCGAAGCGGATAAAAAGGCAAACGGGCACGAACTTGAGGAAAACGTTAGGGAAACAAAGGAAAGTGTCCGAAATGAGTCTCTTAGCAATGCCCGTCGGTTGCTTATGAGACCAACGGCAACCTCAATATTGTTGTCTGAAGCCAAAGGAAGTTAATGCGTTCAGCGGAAACATGAAGAGCAACTCTTCTCGAGCCAACTTCACGATCTAGCATACGCTGAAGAGACAAAGCTGGGGACGCAAAGGACGAAGGAAAACGGGACAATTGACAATTGATGGGAGTTTGTGTCCTTTTCCGTCCCCAATCGTGCTGACAGTGGAGGTTTGCCATGTTTTTCCTCCCACTGCTGGCTGCTGGCAGCTGCCATTCCGTCCGATATCCCGGAGCACAATGAAATCATTGACCAACGTTGACATATTGAGACTAGAACACACGATGGACACTTGTAGGATGAACTGTGTGGGATGGGATTTGGAGTCACGGTGGAAGGGAGAAGCCAGAAGCCAGAAGCTAGAACATGTATATCATTGCTGTCATTTAAGATGACCCCTAAGCGTTTCAGCATGCTCTTCCTTAAGAGTTACTCGACAGCATTCAGAATACTTGCAGACTTGCAGTGGAGGTGAGTTAAGGCGGAAGTTGAAGGCAGGAGACTTCCCGAAAAATTGTCTTCATTGGACGTGACAAAACATAATTCCCAATCTATTTACTTCCAACATTACAGGTAAATAATTAATGTCCATAATCCGACCTAGCTTTCATAATTTCGTCGATGGAGATCTGGCTTTGCTCGCACATCGACCTAAAGATTCCTCCCTGCTTGTATAGATTCTCAGGGTTGTCGTATTCAGCCACTGCTCCGTTGTCCATGACCAAGATCTTGTCGTACCCAATGATGGTCCTTATGCGGTGAGCAATTACCTAGATGTGATGTAAATGCGTAATCGGCAGAGACGAAAAGAAGGACGAACAAGGAGAGTTTTGTCCTCGAACTCTGTTCGGATGGTGGTTTGAATTCGAGAATCTGTCTCATAGTCGACAGCAGCCGTAGCTTCGTCAAGCAAGATGATTTTCGAGTCCTAACCGTGATTTTTAGCGAGGGAACCCTTTATTCAGCACAAGCTCACCTTGACCAATGCCCTCGCAAGGGAAACAAGACTCCGCTCTCCCACGCTAAGGTTCAACCCTTCGTCCTCAATGACGAGGTCGAGGTGGAACCGGCTCTTCGGTTTCTCTTTCTTCTCTCCCTCCTCCTTCGCTTTCCCCTCTTCTCCTTCCTTCTCTTTGACATCCTCTCCCTCTAATGGTTCTTTCAAAATCGATTGTCTCTTGCCTTCATCCACTTTGTCCCCTTCCACAAGCCACGCTCGTTTGAGCGCATCCCACAGCCTCGCGTCGTCGTATTCATTGAACGGGTCTAAGTTGGATCGGACGGTACCGTTAAACAAGAGCGCTTCTTGAGGAATGATGGCAATGTTGTCCCTCAGATCGTTTAGTCCCATTTCGCTAATATTCTTTCCATCGATCGAAATCTTTCCAGAGCTGATTTCCACAATCCTAAACCGAAGTCGCCAATCAGCCCCGTAGATGTGAGATGTGTAAAGGACATTGTAGACGGACCTGAAAAGTGCCATCATGATGGATGATTTCCCTGCTCCTGTCCTTCCGACAACTCCGACTTTCTGCCCTCCTTCGACAGTAAATGAGATGCCCTTCAAGATTATAGGAAGACCTGAAAGACATATGAATATTGAGGAAAGCAGAGATTGAAGAGAATTGCCAACCTGGTCTGTAAGACATGACGACACGTTCAAACTCAACCTTTCCCTCCTCTGGCCATGACTTTTCGGGTTTCTTGTCCTCAATCACCGCTGGTGCTTCTTGCCTGCATCACTCATCAGTTCACGATGACTTATTGGCATACGGCTAGGACGCACTCCAAGCTTTTAGCGTAGTAAATCAGCCTTTCAACGCTGTTCATATCGTTCTCAACTTCAGCCGTTTGCCGCTACAACCAAGATTTGTTTGAAATGAGCAAGTGGAGGAGAAAAGAAGACTCACGATGAAAAAACCAAGCATTTGAGAGATTGAGACGACGTAAGTGAGCACGAGACCCGTTTGTGACGGTGATACGGTTCCTTTAGAGAGACCCACGGCGAGTAATGCGACTGAGATGGTGAGCAAAGCTCCCAAGAAGTCTAGCCGGATCCCAAGCCATCGCTGATTGCAAATCTGCAGGAGGAACATTCAGGACAAAACTGAATTGAGGGATGGAATGCACCCACTGTGAGATAGTACGCTCGATTCTCCATGTCCATCCAATGCTCATTCAGAGCGATAAAACGTGACGTCTCGCCGTACGCTTGAATGGTTGCCATACCGCTCAAACTCTCGCTGAAATGCGCGTACAGTGAACTTCGTAGCAAGTTGTCCAGACGTTTAATCTCTCGTGCCGAAGATCGATAAAACCTGGCAGCGAAACCATACACCTGTTCCTAGAGTTAATCGGCAGCTACGAGGGTGCATCAAAACGAACGGTGAATATGACTGCGACTGGTAAAAGGAACCAAGGCAGAACAATGCAGATGATGACAACGGCTCCCAGGATTGATCCGAATGTCTGTACACCCCTTCAATATTCTAAGTCCCTGAGAAGCTCTCTACTTACGTTTAAGACCATCCTCGTAGAATCATTGAGCGTGTTATCGACGACATCGGTATCCTTGGAGAAACGGTTAAGGATTCGACCAAGTGGAGTTGTATCGAAAAAGCTCTGTGGAGAGCGCATTACGCGCTTGATTGCTTCTCGGTGTAGCCACTTCGATGCAGAAAACCCGACGAGAACACCACAACTACCCATAGCGAAGGCAAAAATCGTTTGGATGACACCCAGGGAGGCATACACTCCTAAGTAAAAGCCACGGCTTTGGTTGAATTGATCCCCTTGCCACCTTTTCCCCATTAACTCAGCTAGAGCTTCTGTAGGAATGTATTGAACACTAACCAAACAAGCCAGTAGTTGGACTACCCACCATCAATTAGCACACGAAGAGGCGAAAACCAAATAAAAGAACGTACAAGAACGGCAGACGCTTGAAAGGAAATGAGCGAAAGGATAAGAGCGATTATCAAGAAGGTTCCACCAGCGTGCGCGAAGGCAAAGTAGACTATTGTGCAATATGAGCACATTCTACGACACTAACCCAGAAACTCACCTTGTCGAGAGACTGACCCGGCGGCTCTTTCCTCCTCCTGCATGAGCGCGGCACCTTTTTGGAACTTCTTCCTCTTCTTTTCGTCCGGCTCGGACTTCTTCTCCTTCTCCTCTTCCTCTTCCTTCTCATTCACGCCTCCGAAGTCTTTCATGAGGTTGGAGAATGCTTCCCCCTTCGCCATCAACTCCTCGTACGTTCCTCGCTCAGAGATCCTGCCTCGTTCCATCACGAGGATATAATCCACTTGAGGGAGGAAATGTAATGCATGGGTGACGAGAAGTCGAGTCTTGTTTGCCAGAGCACCCTTGATAGCATTATCAAAGAGGTAACGTCCGACATGAGCATCGACAGCACTGAGGGGATCATCGAGTGCAATAACGTCTGCGTCAAAGTATAGAGCTCGCGCAATATTGACCCTTTGACGCTGTCCACCGGAGAGATTGATCCCCTTCTCTCTATTTGGTTGTCAGCTTACTCGCTTGCGATTCAAAGAGACGTACCCGATCTCCGTTTGATCCCCGTTTGGTAACATTTCAAGGTCAGGTTCGAGGCAGGAATCGTGAATCGCCTGCCAGTATCGCTCTTCGTCGAATGGACGACCAAAAGTAATGTTGTCACGCAGGGTGGCATTTTGGATCCATGCCATCTGGGCGACGAAACCAAGGTTTCCGCCTGAAGTTCCTTTCAACAGTGGATCACAAGTGGAAGTAAGGACAAACCGAATATAACTTCTCCAGAAGTGCGCCGCATCTCTCCGATAAGAGCAGAGAGCAAGGAGCTCTTTCCAGACCCGACAGGACCGACTATTTTCACTTCGTTCAGCAAACTTACACTATATCGGTAAAGAGAAGAGACACACCGATAGCGACGAGTTGTCCTCTAGGAATTTGCAGATTGACGTTATTCAATTCCATCGGTGGATCTAGATTCTCCTTTTTCTCGGGGAGAGCCTTCTTGTTCGCATCCTTCTTCTCGCGCTTCCACCACTTCTTCTTCTCAGCAGGCGGTCCACCCGGTCCCTTCCCGCCAGGTCCCTTCCCACCGGGCCCCTTCCCCTTCTTCGCATCGTCGACTGGAGGGGCTGAAGCCTCCCATCGGAAGGAACCGTCGCGAACGTCGACGGCCCACTCGGAAGAACGGTCGATCACGAACATGTCCTGCTTCCTTTCAGCGGTGAAGACATCGCGGAGACGGAGGAGAGCATTCCAGGCATCTGTGGTGGTACTGAGGGAAACAGGCAGCTAGATCAATCAGTCAATTAGCCATGTTTTCGCTTCTAATTGGAGAGCTAATGAAGGCGTACCATGGTCAAAGGCATGCGGAGGAGTTGGAAAAGAGTGAGAGAGGTGAAGATGACGGCAGGATTCTGAACGTGACCCGTCAAGTCGTAAACCACGAATCCGACGACTGAACCGAGGAGCGGGATAGACATGAAAACAGCCATGTTACCGGCACGGACGATAAGAAGCCTTCTGAGGATCGACAGCTCCTTCATTCGAATGGTGTTCACTTTTTCTAGATAAGGGTTCTCCCATGCAAAAAGCTTGATGATCTTTATGCCGTTCATCAACTGAAATGGCGACAGCATATTAGCATGATGGAGCAAGGCAGGGCCAAGCACATACCTCTCGAATCAGTTTAGCGCGTTGATCCGTATATACCATGATTCGCTTTCGCAATCCAAACATCACTTTCATGAGCTGGCCTTGAACCGGTGAGAAGGCGACAATGATTGCAACACCAGCGAGGGCAGAATAACCGAGATTGACGAGCAGGATAGCAAGGACGACGCAGAACTGGATGACACTTGTCCATCCCTACAGACCAAACCCGATTAGATTGCCAATCGTCGAAGAAGCGACGAAAGACAAACCATATGGAAGAAACCGGCAGCGAAATCGATACGGGACACGTCTGTCGAAATATGATTGACCAGTCGTCCATTATTCAATGTAATCCTCGCCTTTCCACTCAGGACCATGGCACGTCGGTAAATGGCAGAGATGAGAGCGCCTCTCGCCAGAGTTCCGCACTCCATCGAGCGATAGAGCATATGACTGTTTCATTTGTGTAAGAACTATCGTAGTCGGCAGAATATGACGAGAGGACGTACTGCATACAGACCGAAGCACCGAGTTGCATGAAGAACAACAAGAAACTAAAAACCGATCAGTTCTTGCTCTTGTCGAACGAACACTCAGACTTACGCCCAACCAATACCGTGACCAATAGGTGGGCCTTCAACACCAGTACGATGAGCGATATAAGACTTCTGCGCAAACTGGATGATTCTTTTCGATACGAGGGGTGAGGTTGTTTGGAGCGTGTCACCAATGACCTTCAAACAACCACCAGACCACCATCTCCACCAAAACACATCATTGAGTGCCGCGACGAGATCTGCTTCGCGTTCCAAATATTCCAATGGATGTTTCCTATCCTTCTTCTCCTTCTTATACTTGTCGGTCCTCTTCCACGGCAGGAAGAAAAGCTTGAATCGAGCCCAAAGGATAGTAGAACTCGAAAGTGTTCCCTCCGCCAAGGCGGTGTTCCACTGCTCTACCCTCCTCTCCTTCTCTTCGAACGCTTCGAGCAATCGAGTGGCCAGATAGCCAGAAGTCATGTCTCGATTCGGAGTGCTGATGTTACGCCTCCACTTGCCCATCCCTGACGTATCACCTTTCTCGCTGGCGTCCTTCGCAAGCTTATAGAGATCAGACGCCTGAAGCGTACGGAGGTAGCCGAGCGCCATGAGTGGTGTGATCCACTGGAAGGTGAGACGGGAAAGGACAGACGCGTCGAACAGAGGCAGGACGGCGGACTTGGCCAGATTTTCAGGCGTGGAGGGTACGGGATCTGGAGGAGGAGGGTAGTAGGAGAACGGCCAGTAGATCTTCCTCCTTCGCATGGGCGGCGTCGACATATCTTCTTTGATCATCGATACTGTCGTCTGTCTAGTCAACTGAGTCCTGAGAGGTGGACGCGCCTCTCCTTCCTCCTCTTTCACCAAATCTTCATCCAACTTCTCTTTCACGTCCAGATCTTCCAACCCCTTTTTCTCTGCTCCTGCACTCGCAGAGTCCGAACGGGAAGCCTTCTCGTCCGCCAACGTCTTCATATCCTCTTCAGGCACCGTGCGTCCACTAGAATCTGCAGGGTTTGCGATGCTCGCCATCTTCTGCCTTCAATCTCCTAGCAGGCAGGGAGGGGAATTCGGGAACGAGGAATAAAAAGAGGAAACAATTTGAGATGTAAAGTGGGTTTATATATGTAAGAGTTCGTAAGCAGCGGGATGGGAATCGCAGCCGAACTCGCACTCGATTTGAAAGGAGTTCTGCGTACGCAAGTGCACGGCTGTGGGTGTTGACCTTTGGTTTGAGGCTATTGAGGACAAAGACGAAGTTGGATCGTGTGGACCTGAAATACTCCCGAACGAAGCAATAATCTCGTTCCCAGACTATCCCTTCAACCTGGTTCGCGAGAGCTCAAACATGAACAAGTTTCTGCAAGAGCAAGGGACAGAACCTATAAAAAGCATTGATACTTACACAGTAAACACTGGACCGAATCACTCTGTTTCCAAGTCAAGCCCCGATCCCTCGATTGACTCTGACCGTGACGACGCTGTTGGGCTCGTCGTTTGCGAAAGTGGCGATTTGAAGGAGCTGGCATGTCTTCCGATGCTGGTGACCTCGCTCCGTCGGCTGACGAGTGCCGGACCCCTGGATGCGCGAATGAAAAGCGCCGCTTTCGAAAACGGCGATTTGGGATTAGTTCAAGTCTGTCAAAGATCGACAAAGATGCAGGATATCCACAAGAATATTAATGGTCACCTTGAGAAATTGTGAATGGCAAGGGTTTGGTGAGAAGAACTGGAGGATGAGTACAAGGGATAACGATGTCGAGCTGGATCCAGGACGGATGGGGATGAAGCAAAAGGGTGAACAATGCAAGCAGAGTTGGGCAACTAGCAATGCTGGCAAGCAAGATGGCTTGCACATGATGTAGTAAGCTCTTTTGTGTCTGTGAGGTCGGAATGAGAGGCGTCGTCTGAAATCGATTTCTCATCGTCGAGGCCACCACATGCCCAAATGTGCGATGTGATCTTTGGCTTGCGACGCGAGGTATGAGAGTAATGACTGTTGGGCCGCTGTCACGGACCAATCCAAAATGTCAGGTTGGATAATAAACCGGTCTAAATGGTTGCTCGTTGCAATATCTACGAGATGTGCTGCATCCAAACAGTCATCGAAGCAGGTGCAAATACGCAAATTGGTCTGCAAAATCCGCCACAATGCTTCTGCATTTAACTCTCTTGTAAGCTGTGAGAATCTGACTTTTCATTTTCAGCCTTGTGGACCAAACATTACGCTCATACAGACAGAGTATGTTCTACATGCTTATTGTACCTCCCTCCAGCAACACCAGCGGTAGCTTCTCTGATCTCTTTGTCTTCTTCATCCGTAATCGTTACCTCCAACGCCTTTAGATTTTCCAATATCACCTGCGGTCGAGAGCTTCCAGGGATGGGCACAAAGCCATCAGGTCGCTGCTTCAGTATCCAGGCGAGGGAAAGCTGCGCAGGAGTCACACCTTTCTTCTCTGCGATGGATCTGAACTTGGTGACGAGCGCGTAGTTATGTTCCCAGTGCTCAGGCTACACCTACATTTAAACGGAAGGATTGGGAAACAGTGGACTTTACTTACCTGGAACCTGTCATATTTGTGCCTCATATCCCCTTTGTGGATGTCCGTTGGCTTTGTCAGTGCTCCTGTGAGAATTCCACGGCCTGAAAAGCGCAAAAATCAGTTCATCTTCTTCTGTGATCTCAAAGAACGAACTGAGCGGAGAGTAAGCTGCTATTGGGATGTCGAGTTCTTTGCAGGTGGCGAGTAAACCGCTCGCTTCCATGTCGCGACTAAACGGACTATACTCTTCTTCGAGCTGTAAATGATATGTTGAGCTAGACGCAGAGAGGGCTGAAAACGACGCACTATGGCGATGGGACAAATGGCATGTGCCTTCCTGACTGTGTTCGCGGAACATCTATTCGTGCACGTCAGCTACCTTCAGAGTTGGTACGAGGAAAATCAACAGCATACTCTGATAGTCCGACGTAATCAAAGAGGCCCTCGTCGATCATAGCTCTCAAATCCTTCATCACCTGCTCGATGGGGACCTTAGGATCGACTATTATCAGCATGTATCAAAATTTGGCTCATGTTTGCAAGAAACAAGAGGGACGAACTCCTGGCAGGTTCGAAAAGATCCAATCGCTTGTGCTCTCCAAGCAACTCTGTTATCCTCCCAACACTCCTCCGGAGACCATCAGTCGAGCAATCTGGCTGGAAGGTCTTCATGCTAAATGCGCCTTTGACGGATAGAAAGCATTTGCTCGCATATTCAGGATATTTGGTGAAAAATCGATTCAGGAGTTTGAGGTTCGCCTCCGTATCAGGCGGATAACCATAGAATTCGCCTGTGACCCGCAAGTGAGGAAGATGGACGGAAAGTTAAGTGCAAGGCATACCTGCGTTCAAGAAGGTAGCACCCGCATCAATGGCGGTTTTGATAGCTTCGAAAGCCTGCTCGTCGGATACAGGTACAGGTTTTCCAGTGCTATTGTAACGCGTCGTGAGTTGCGGATCGATGTGAAGAGGAGGTATTCACAGTCCCATCAATCCGTACCCAATTCTCCCCACAGTCGTCGTTTTGTTGGGACCTTTGATCGTAATATTTTGCGCTTGAGACATATTTCACGGCAGATGATATTGTAATTGTGACTTGAAGTTCGCGTTTACGTTCGAAGTGGAATGATTTACTTTCGAGCGTTGAAGCATCCTCCTTTTATACGTTCCATTACACTCATTAGGAACTCCCCTTCGCGGTGCTACTCGTAGCCTAGTTGCCTCAATACAATCCTCCTGTAGTAAGCAAGCGCTATACTCGAATCTTCAATGCCGTTCCCATATCCGAGATCGGCTGAGGCGGGAGAAACTTTGGGATGAAGCCTCCGACAGCAAGGAAAGTGGAAAATGTTGCAGAGACTCCTCCGAAAAGGCAGGACTCGCATTTTGGGTCGGTCACGTAGTAATTCTGTCCACGCACTATGTCACTCGGTATTGCTAAGCTAAGCTTTCAGGTGAAAGGAGTGAACTTTCTTACTCAAAGCGCGGCCGCTTTGATACCGACTACTGTATCTATGTCTTAACATGAGAGCAGCAGAGTGTGAAACAGAACGCCCTGGGGCTAGCAAAGATGTTGTTCAAGGCACAGGTTTAGTTGCAATGCTTCAGGACTAGGTACAAAGCATGCAAAACAAGCTCAGGTTTAGAATAACCTGGATCAGTTTATCAAACTGTGTGCGGAAATGAGTGTGAAACTCACTGGCACCCTGGCCTCTGTGCATTTCATGTCAAGAGAGACGTTTAGCAGTTGATGTTGCTGCAGTCGGAGCCGATGATGCAGTCGCAAACGATGAAGCCCTGTCCCAGTTCTCAGGTCGAGCTTATTGCTCGACTTCAAAGGTACTTACTTGGTTGCCATTCTAGAACCCCAAGTTAGTCATATCATGCTAGGGCGAGAAGAAAAGACCTTACCAATTGGCACAACCTAGTTCCATCGTTTTCAACACAGACTCCTTCCTGAAGTAAAAAAAACGTCAATGCTGAAGAGAACCCAAGGATGGGATAAATTTACAATAACTTGCTGCAATGGGTTATAGTCAGCCTCTGAGCTCTAGAAAGAAAGAAATGGAAACAACTAACAGCTGAAGCAACGGCTGCAAAAGCGAAAGCGGCGAGGATGGCTTTGAAGTGCATATTAGCTGAGAGTGTTGAGCTTGAGAGTTGAGAGGTGTGTAAATAATGTGGTATGAGTTTGTGTTAAGTATAAGAGGCAAGGTTTCCCTGCTTTTATATCCATCCTTTGCCTCCCCTGTCCCCCGGAATTGAAAACTTGTGGAGTGAAGTCCTACGACTCCACCTGATGGAAAGAAAACCAACCCCCTCGTCTTGGTCAACGATATTGGATGGCAGTGAGTGACGTTGACAAACATTGGAGGATCCATGGGATTATTCGAAGCCATCGTCGGCTTATCCGGTGTATGGAGGATAGTCCCAAGGGCACAACGGCAAACCCAGCATCATCGTAAGATACTAAGGGGGGTCCCTCCTTAGAAGCACGACGATGCTGCTAACCTGTGCGTCGAAATATGTAGTTTCGACATAATAAAGATGAGCCGGGAGAGGCTAAGACGGCTTCCAGTGCTGAATAAGCAGCTTGGCAGTGAAATGTTACAAGATGAGAGTAGAATTACCACGGAGGTGGAGGGACCGAGCGCCCTGGATGTATCGATGTCACTGGTGAAGCATTTCTTATTCAGTAATATATAGTATGGAGCAACGGAACTTGAACCTTGGTAATAAAGTAAAGTAAGCACGAAGAGGGCTCTCACTTTGCATATTCCTCTCTCACGCAACCTGTGTCCTTGATGTCAACATTTCTCGAAGGAGAATTGAGTGCAAAAAGGGTGCTTAGACGGGGAGTCGAACCCCGGTCCACTCGAACTTGCAACTTGGCAACGAGCGATTCTACCGTTGAACCATCTAAGCTTGTTATGCTTTATTGTGGCGATTAACAATCTACGAGCTAAGTAACTCAAACAAGCTCATCCTGTGCTCATGCTCCTCAACGTGTTGCCAACATAACCGACTCCAACATCCAAGCGCTGTTCTCTCCTGAAAGGTCCAAACGGCAGGCCCTATTTCCTTCAACACCTTACAGCAATACAACTGTCCATCAGACGCACATCATGGAAACTTCAATCCCACTCACTCCTCCCACCGCATCTCTCTCCCTCGCCGACGCTCCCGAATCCCCTCCTAAGTCGCCTCTCGAGCACATTGCAGCAGATATGGAGGGCACGGTAGATGTATCTTTGGACGATGGAGAGGAGGAGGACGTGCCTGTTACCCCCAAGTCTCCTCCAGCACCAATACTTGTACCTGTGGAGCCGATCGCCATCCAGCTCGCGCCGTCTACGCCTTCCAATACCTCTGCTCCGTTCGCTTTAGTAGAGCCAGAGACGCCGTCTGCTCCTGCGAATGTGCAATCTTTCAGTGAGAGGGATACGGAAGAAAAGAAACCAATGGAAAATGTGGAAACTGCGGAGAGCAGTGGATGGAGAAGGGAGCAGGAAGTTGAAGGAGATATCCATATTTATGGTATTCTCGTGGTAGGCTTCAATCATCTCATTGGGCCTGAAATTGGTGAGTGCTCTCGTTATTTCCTTGGCAATAGTGTCCGGTGCAATGCGCTGGCAAAAGCAAGCGAGAACTCTCCTCCTCATTTGGATCGTGACTTTCTTCT
>MU271750.1:0-10971 GCA_021432655.1 Atractiella rhizophila
CTTCCGCTGGCTACGATCACGACGCCTAATTACTTTGAGGCAGAACTCCTCACTGAAGTCAAGCTGACCAGCCTCTCTGCCATCCGAGAGGCTTTACACAAGTTTCATGGCTTGTACTCTACTCCGAATGTTATCATTTCCTCCGTGTCCCTTCCTCAGTCAGAGCTCAAGATTCTCGATCCTTCAATAGACGACAATGGGACATACCTTGTTTGCGCTGGTTCTTCTGTGCAGAAGAATGGGGAAGAGAAGGCCTTCGCGTTGCTCTTCCCAGCGTTCGAAGAACACTTTGAAGGAGTTGGCGACCTTTTCTCTGCGCTCATCACAGCGCGATTTAGCCCTACATCTTCCTCGCATCCCATCTCTCCTTTAGCTCAAGCCGCAGAGCTCGCTATCGGTTCGCTGCATGGTGTCCTCGTCCGAACTCGTGCGAAGGCGGCTGAGATTGCTGAACGCGACGGTATCGTTTTGAAGGCGTCAGAAGAAGAGGGACCAGAAGACAGGGTTCGACGCTTGAGGACGGTGGAATTGAGGCTTGTGCAAAGCCAAGAAGAGCTGAAGAATCCTAAGGATATATATGAAGCAGTGAAGCTTTAAAGGTTGTGTTAGGTAAGCTCGCCTCTTTTCTCGTCAATGCCCGCTGGAGCATGAGGTTTGATATGATGAGAAACCATGTGTCGCCCCAGACAGACCCTTTGAAGGGAATGGTGAGAGACACTTGCTATAGCCAAACAAAAGCATCTCTGATTCTGTAGCCTTTCTAACTCCGGCATCCAGTACCATATGAACGAGTCAGCTGACAGTGTCCTGTGTTTAGATTGTTATTTGAAACCGTCATAAGGTGGGTCTCAAACTCAGCAGTTCACAGAAAGGATGACTTTTCAATGCGTACCATCAAATTCGGATCCATGATGTCGAACCATTTACATTCCTCTGATCGCACCTGATTCCAACTCATCCTTAGAATTGACTGACGCCTTGTCTTGCAGGTTGTTGTGATATTACAGGTCTTGTTGTCTCAATATTGTCAAAGGTGAGTCTTATCCTTCCTCTTTTACGTTTATTTCTTTCGAAAGCAAAAGCGAAGATGATAAACAACCATTCCATGCTAAGACCGATTCTCAAGCCTTAGGGCGAGACCTGACGACGCAAAGGTATTCAACTAAGAACGGCTAGCTGAGCTTCTTGCAATTTCCCATTATCCAGTGTTGCCACATATCGTTACATGGGGTGCTAACGTTTGTTCTGGTTCTAGGATAAAGTGACCTCTCTAAAGAGGGGATGAAAGATGTCGTGTGTCGTGGCCCTGCAATGATGATTTCTTCTTCTATCCAGTCATTGCGATAGTCCCAACTGTACTGAACGAGTAAAATGAAAATGAAGGAGCAAACGTCAACGCCGTATAAACCAAATGCAAACACGTGACTGCCGTGGAGCCACAACCAAACACCAAATGTCGAAACACGCCCGTTCTTCCTCCCCAGCTGCTGCAGAAGAAGCAGCAGGTAATATACATGATGGAGGAATGGAAGAGGATGATGATGATATTGGTCCATTGCCCATGCCGGCAGAGGGAGGAGAGGAAGAAGGCAGGGCAAGAAAGAAACGGAAAGGTGCGCTTTCCACATTTGCTCAGGTTAATACAAATTGTGTGGCGGCGTTGATGCCATACCTTGTAGTGGACCCTCACCAGTCACTGCATTTGAAGAACTTGCCCTCTGCTCAGAGATACCATCGCTCTTTTATGCATCGAGATGCTCTGCTCTGGACGGTAGCTGCACGGTATGCTACCTGTTCCTCTGCTGTGCATTGAGTCTCATCGTGGGACTGGAATAAAGGCCAAATCGCATTATCACCGTCTCGCAAGATGGTATCGTCAAATTTTGGCGGAAAGAACCAAAGTCATCCGCGCTTGAGTATGCCTCCCTGATCTCCTTTACAAATAGCTAATCGCTCGTGTTGACAGTTTTCTTAAGTTAATCCGTTCCCACCTCCACCCACCTGCAGCCGTATCACTCTCTTCCGATCATGCAGTCTTCGCAACCTGCGCACCATCTGACACTCCAGGAAAAGGTCAAGAAGGTGTGGTGAAGGTTTTTGACGTCGCCAACTGCGGTATGGGTCTCTGTTTCAAAGGGTGAAACGTTAGCTAATTAGTTGAGTCACAGATATGATCAATATCCTTCCCCTCCCATTCCTTCCTCTCGCCTGCGCTTGGATACACAAAAAGGGCTCCTCTCAGACCTTATTGGCAATGTACATCCTTCTTCAACGAGACAATAGGGATAATATGCACTGATTTCAGCCTTTTGTTGTAGATCTGAGGATGGAGGGAACGCGATACGCATCTACGACGGAAGAGGGGATGGAACACCTTTGCATACCTTAGGGGAGGTTCATCGAAATCCTGTTCATATACTTGCCGTATGTCCCCTTCCTCTCTGACATGCTTTACCTGAATTTACCGGGCGGCAGTATAACAACGCCTACGACACCGTCGTTTCTTGCGACACATCCGGGATGCTAGAGTATTGGGACGCTACGGCACCTTTCACCTCTCCACCAGAAGCACCAGGGGTCTGGCGGTTTAAGAGCGATACGGATCTCTATACGTTCAGGAAGACCAAAACGCTGCCTACGTCGCTCTCGATCAGTCCAACTGGGCACCATTTTGCTGTGCTCTCCTCCTCCTCGTCAGGATCCGCGACCTCTACGACGGCGACCGGAGGTAGAACAGTTCAAATATTTACCTTCGCCACCGGAAAACTTTATAGAAGCTATGATGAATCTGTTCGCGCGGTGTCAGAGATGCAGCAAGCTGGGACCGGCCAGGGGAGACTGGATGACATGGAATTCGGACGTCGGTTGGCTGTCGAAAGAGATGTCGAACGATCCCTTGCAGGAGGTGGACTTGTGAAGGAAACAGGAAAGGAGGGTGGGAAAGAAGGGACTGGAAGGCAAGTTAGAAACAGTAATGTCGTATGGAGCGAGGAAGGTGGTTTTGTGGCTTATGGAGGTTTATTGGGGATAAAAGGTTTGGCTCCTAGCTGAAGATTGAATTTAAGTTGATGGAGTGGGAGTAGTGGTCAATATCACGACAAGTAAGGTGGTTCGGCTGTTGGGTAAAGAAGAGAACCATCGGTTCCTCCAGCTCGCTCTGTTGCAAGAAAAGCCTGGAAAAAAATTTGGAACCATTGTTTGTCCTACATCATTTCATTTTGGCTGTGCTGATGCAATGCTATTAACAGGAAGCTGCGGCATCAGACAATCCACTTCTGAACGAAGAAGCGACGCTCTATCCCATGCTCATCTGCACGGCGTACAAGCGTTCCCGTTTCTTCATCTTCACCACTCTTGAGCCCGAATCCGAAACCTCTCATGGACATCATGGCGACCGAGACGTTTTGAATGAGAAACCGACGAGGGAGGAGCTCAACCTTGCGCTCTCTGTCGCTTCAGCGAATGCCGTCCAGCTCGCTAAGGAAGCCACCATCCATACTACCGTTGGGGATGTCAAACTTAGACTGTTCCCCAACGAAGCACCAAAAGCAGTGGAGAATTTTTGTGGTCTGGTAAGGAAAGGGTACTATGACGGGATCATCTTTCATCGGGTTATTCCGAAATTCGTCGGTCTCCTTCTCCTCTTGTGAAGTAAGAGATTGACACGTTCCTGCGGGAGAACAGATGATACAGACAGGCGATCCTTTGGGTGATGGAACTGGTGGAGAAAGTTTATGGGGACGTAACTTCGAGGATGAGTTTCATCCTAAGTTGAAGCACGATCGTCCCTATACGTTGAGTATGGCGAACGCTGGCGCGAATACGAATGGTTAGTACCTTTCTTCATGTCCATCGGTGGAGACTAATTGCATTCTGTGCGAACAGGTTCGCAGTTCTTCATCACCACTGTCCCTACTCCATGGTTGGACAACAAGCACACCATCTTCGGAAGAGCGGTGGCGGGATTGGATGTGATACATTCTATCGAGAATGTCAGGGTGGATAAGACTGATAAACCACTTGATGATATCAAAATTGTTGGAATTGATTTAGGAAACTGATTGCGTAATTTATTCGTTCACCTCGTGCCATGTCTGAAAAACAAGATCCAATGACGAAATGCAAATGCAGTACTGTGTGTAAGAGAATATAAGACGTATCACAGCTCCGACTTTTCCGACTTCGAACCACTCTTGGGCTTCACGACCCTAGTGTTCTTCTTCATGTTCTCGAAAAGGTCCTTCATGTTAACCTGGGTCTCGTAGAACTTCTGCAGATAGTCGTAATTAAACTTGCCTGTCATACACACTCGGTCATTTCCTTTTGCTAGACAGAAAGAGGCGACGAACCATTATAAACCATGTGCTTTATTCCCGCTGCTTGATCCTCAGTACGAATAATGACGAGTTGTGCCTCACTTCCAGGCTTGAGATCTAATTTCTTCCTATACTCCTTATATTCATCGTTCCTATCTACGACGAAATAGAAATCGACCCCTTGTGGAATTCGGAGGAAAGGGCGCGATAGAGAGGAGAGGGAGATGATTTGGGGGTGAAGAGAATGGATTTTGGACGCGAGGAAGGGACGAGAACTTGGTCGAGTGCCGAAGGGGACTTGATCTTCTTCGCAAACGAAGGCATGTGTGATAGTGCGTCGTCGACAATCGCTTTGGCTGTCCGTGGTCCTTGGTAATCTGCGTTGCAAGCAGTGTCAGAGTTATGCTGGCTCGAGACCATGATAAATACCTTGAGCTTTCGACTTTCCTCCTCCAAACGTCTTGATCGTTGGGTAACCTATAAGCCTGTTAGTATGGAAATTGAAGAGCAAGGTATAGAAGCGCGGACCCTGCACGCCTTGCTCCGCGCAGAAGCGCTTGTTTGCATCATCGTCGCAATCGACAGCCACTGCAAGCTCTTGGTCAGCTTACGATTATGAGGATGTGGAGGAGAAACACCTACCAACGTTCACGAGTCCTTTGAGATTCGAAGCAGCCTTCTCGAACTCAGGAGTGAGGCGTTGGCAGTGCTTCAAAGGATGCTCAGTCAGCAACATAAGCTGAACGAGCCTCAACATACACCACACCAAGGAGCTACAAAGGCAGCTATTGACGCTTTCTGCATCCGCAGTTATTCACATAAGTTGGCTAATGAAGGAAAAGCACGGACATCTGAACCCTGCACGAATTTGCTGAACGTCTTCCCGGTCAGCATTTTCACCGGTGATTTTGGCCCAAAGAGACCAGCAAGGACTGAGCCGGGAGCGGCAAGAAGGAGAAAAGAGGCGAGTTGGGAGGGCTTCATCGGGGTCTATATGCTCTATCAAACGAGATAATTTCTGGGCTCTGTGAACTTGAAGGTCTCGATCAGAAAGTGACACGTGTCACATTCGGGAACTTCCATCTTGGGGAGAACAAAAGAACTTGGTGGTGGAACAACTCAACAGTCACAGTTGGCACTATCGAAAGGAAGGAGTACTGGATATCAGCAACAGCTAGAAAGGGTTTAGAGGTCATCTTCAGAACCGCTGCATCGGCGGAATCTACCATGTGCGCTTCTCGTCTTGCCTACGTGTCCGCGGTGTGGAAGCAGAGGCACCCAGTGGTTGCCAGTGCTATTGGCTATTGGGATTTTGGTAGACAGGGCATTATGCTAATTGTGGCCACGGAATACAGAATGTCGAGCGTCCAATCTTTCAAATTCACGTATCCCGTTCCCTCCATTTTCTCCAATGCAGAAGTCACAACCAATACCCTCTCTTTACTTCGAATCATCATCATCGCGCTCATAGCCGGAGCCGCGGTCAGCTCTCGCTTGTTTGCTGTAGTCAGGTTCGAGAGCATCATCCATGAATTGTAAGTTGCTACTATCATGTTCTCAGGGCACATGCTAAATAAAGCGCGCAGCGACCCGTGGTTCAACTAGTGAGCCATTCCATCACTTCTGAAAGTTGAAGTCGAACGTTTTCTAGTCGAGCAACACGGGTATTAGTTCGAGATGGAGTCTACGTATGTTGCGTTGTGGTTGCAGTTGCCCCATACTGACTGCGAAGCAGGAATTCTGGAATTGGTTCGATCCAACAGCATGGTATCCCCTAGGACGAGTTGTTGGAGGGACAGTCTACCCTGGCTTGATGCTGACTTCTCACCTAATCTACAACATTCTCCACTTCTTCTCGCTCCCTGTCGACATCCGCAACATCTGTGTTCTTCTCGCCCCGGCCTTCTCTGGCCTCACCGCATACTCCACGTATCTTCTTGGTAAGGAAGTGGGCAGCGAAGGAACTGGACTCTGGGCCGCATTATTCATCGGTATAGTTCCTGGATACATCTCTCGAAGTGTTGCTGGAAGTTACGACAACGAAGCCATTGCCATCTTCATCCTCATGACCACATTCTATCTCTGGATAAAGGCGCTCAAGCTTGGCTCAACATTATGGGGCTCACTCACCGCTCTCTTCTACTTTTACATGGTAGCTGCTTGGGGAGGATACGCGTTCATCACCAACATGCTTCCCCTCCACGCACTCACTCTCATCCTTATGGGACGCTTCACCTCCCGCCTCTACGTCGCCTATTCCTCCTTTTACGCCATCGGCACTCTTGCATCCATGCAAGTCCCCTTTGTCGGTTTCCAACCTGTGAGGACGAGCGAGCATATGGCTGCGCTTGGTGTTTTCGGTCTTCTTCAGATTGTCGCGTTCGTGGAACTGGTCAGAAGCCATCTCGGCACTAAACAGTTCAGGACTTTCTTGACCGCTGGTGTCGTATTCATCGGCGTTGGCGGAGCGCTCACCCTCGTGTTCCTCACCCTTAAAGGATACATTGCACCATGGACGGGGCGGTTCTACAGCTTGTGGGATACGGGATATGCAAAGGTGTGTCAATTGTCTAGTCCATTTGTTTGTGTTGACGAAAGAGGAATCCTTCAGATCCACATCCCCATCATCGCCTCCGTCTCCGAACATCAGCCCACTGCCTGGCCATCCTTCTTCTTCGACCTCCAAATGCTCATCTATCTCTTCCCTGCCGGAGTGTACATGTGTTTCCGAGAACTGAGGGACGAACACGTGTTCCTCATTATTTACTCAGTCATGGCATCTTACTTCTCGGGTGTCATGGTTCGTCTGATGCTCGTCCTTACACCTGTCGTCTGCGTCACCGCCGCCATGGTGGTTTCCACTATCTATGAGACATATTTGGATCCTCTCGAACCAGTTGCCGAGGCAGATTCGAAAACCGAGAAGAATGCCGCCGCAAGCGTTGCGAGCACTTCGTCAAAGAAGAAGAAGGGCGCTTCTGCTGCTGCCACTACCCCCGCTTCCACAACAGCGACCACCACTGTCGCCCCTCTTCCCATTGTTGAGAACGACGAAATTCCCTCAGTGCGCTCTATCGACGTGCGCATCATCCTCATCGGCGCCTTCACTCTCCTCCTCTCCATCTTCTGTCTCCACTGCACCTGGGTCACCCAATCCGCCTACTCTTCTCCCTCCGTCGTGCTCGCTTCCCACAATCCAGATGGAAGCGCGAACATCATCGATGATTTCAGAGAGGCGTATTATTGGTTGAGACAAAACACGGCTGAGGATGCCAAGATCATGAGCTGGTGGGACTATGGATATCAGATCGCTGGATTTGCTGATAGGACGACATTGGTGGATAACAATACCTGGAACAACACCCATATCGCAACTGTAGGTAAGGCGATGAGCACGAGAGAGGAGGTCGCGTATCCCATTCTGAGGAAGCACGATGTGGACTATGTCCTGATCATTTTCGGCGGATTGTTGGGATTCTCTGGAGACGACATCAACAAGTTCTTGTGGATGATCAGGATCTCAGTACGTTCTTGTTGGTTCTGCTTAAGTATTCGTCCTGACCAGTTGGGCTTTACAGGAAGGTATTTGGCCTGACGAAGTGTCAGAAAGGAGCTTCTTCACCTCCCGCGGAGAGTATAAAGTAGACGAAGAGGCTACACCAGCAATGAAGAACAGCGTACGTCCTTTCCTTCTCCACAGCACGTCAAGTTAACACCTTACTGGTGCAGTTGATGTACAAGATGAGCTATTACCGTTTCGCGGAACTCTTCGGTCCTTCGCCAGCCCTAGATCGTGTGCGAAACCAACGGATGCCAAAACCCGGACCAGTACTTGATACCCTTGGTGCGTCCTTTCCCTCCTTCTCGAACAAAGCACAAACTGATTGATGGGCTATTGTGTTGCTGCTGGTAACAGAGGAGGCTTTCACTTCTGAAAACTGGATCGTCCGCATTTACAAAGTGAAGGGAGACGACCCACTCTCACGAGATTTGAAGAGCGCAAACTCGTTTGAGGATGGGAAGAAGAGGAAGAGGAAGTCGAAAAGTAAATAGTTTGCACTTTGAGTAATATATCCGTCCTTTCTTCCGCACACCTTCAGTTTAGATGTTGCTTGTTGATCGTCATGAACATTGGAACATTGAATGAGTTGAACCCAAGCTGTTAGTACAAGTTGACAGCAATGTCGCTCATTCCGTTACTTCCTCCTCAGCAAAGATTGCAACCTTGGCTTTTGACCCGTCAGCCTTTTGGACTCCTCGAAACATGCCCGTAGAATTGATAGCAAAGCATTCTGTGGTGCCAATCAGCCTACAACATCTGCGAGCATCGAGAAAAAGAGATGGAAATGAAGGGGAGCCAGACTGACCTCTTCCCTTCCTATCTATTCCAATCACTCCTCCACTCCCGCCCATAAACTTAAGTTCAGCGACAACCGCCTCCGCCGCCCTCCTCAGAGATTGGTTCTGAAGCCTCATCCGGGCTTCTATCTCATGACAGGTGTTCTGACGGATGAAGTAGTCACCATCACCCGTCCCCGAAAGCGCGACAGACCGCCACCTCTTACCCCTCCCTCTCCGAAGCATGAAGCCGAAGAGACCGTCGGGAAGGAGAGAAGTGGATGAACGTTTCCATGTGGAGGCGAAGAAGCCGGAACCGCAATGAGGAGTGTCACCAATGCGCCCAACCTGCCCTCCGTTGGTTCAGCGAATGTAACACATAACTCAACTTGACTTATTGGACGGAACAAGTTGGATAAGAGGATGAAAAAGGACACACATTCTTGTTCGTCTTCCCTCCAGTGCTGGTAGCACATGCGACGTCCCCATTCCCGTCCAGTGCAACAGCGCCAACAGTACCTTTGGGCAGATCGTCCCAGATGGTCGAATACGGATCCCCTTTCTCCATCACTATCTCGTGATCGATATATGCCTTCTCGTCCTCAAACGGATTCTTATCATGTCCCGGGTAAGGGATGTTTTCGTCAAGACCTAGTCCTCTCAAATGCTCCTTCCACCTCGTCCTTTCAGCAACAGATGAGTGAAACAGCTTCCATCCACTACAAGAAGAAATAAAACAAAATGAAGGAAGAAGAAGACATACTCGGTGTAGAAATAATCGGCATTCCTCAATTCGAACCCTTTCTCCTCTGCTATCCGTTCAGCGTCTGGACCGCTCAGGAAGAAGTGCGGGTTGGCGACTGGGTCGAGGTAGAGAGCTTTGGCGAGCGCTATTGGATTCTTGACGTGCGTGAGCAGAGTGATAGATGCCCCGCGACGGGAGACAGGGATGGTGCCAGAGGATCCGAGTGGAGGCGAGGAGCACATGATGGACGCTTCGAGCTCTTGTTTCCCTTCGACGTTGTAGACCGCTCCTGCGTACCATGTCAACAGCTGTAATGATAAGAAATACGAGACAGTGTAAGGAGAGCGGCCTACCCCGAGCACAGTTGAACAGTGGACAGTCTGAATTATATGCATTTGATCAGCACTGGCAGGCGTCGTCACTCGTTCGGAAAGAAGTGCTTACCTTCCATAAACATTACAGCCTTCTCCACAGCATCCAAAGCACTCCCTCCTCCTTTCAACACCTCCGTGCCGGCATTCAAAGCGCCTTTCAAAGCTTGACGGTACGCCGCCTGCCTCTCTGGGGGATAACTATGCAGCCATGAAGTCAGTGGGCGGCCTTATCGTCGTGCAGAAAGGCGTCACTTGGCCCTATTCACTGATCCTGCTCCTCCATGGATGACCAGCGTAGGTGTGTACTTTTTCTTCTTGAACCACATTTTATGCACCTGTCAACAAAAACGGTCTGCTCTGTTGTTCGATGCAATGAGACAATGGTTACCCAGAGAAGTAAAATACCTACATCCAATAAATTTGTATCTTTCTTCTGGCAGTGTCTTAGACACTGCTCTGGACGATAGCAATTTGAGCTGCAATGCGACAGTCCCTCAACTAAATACCAATCAATTTCCAATCATCACGATCACGTGCTAATTACATCTCAATATGACATTATCACGGCTTGGCTCACTATCGTGCGCTATCATAACACGCGAAAGAAACGCGAGAGGAAATAATGCGTAGCAGCAGCGCGACAAGCAATCATTAGGAATCGACATGCTGTGGTGCATGTCACGTGTTCGCATTCCCAAAAACGCGCTTTATGATCCAAAGTTCGACAATTTGTTGATACTCCCACACCAGCCAAGCGAGTTCTTGAGGTTTAAGAATGGATGTCCCCTCCCCTGAGTTCGAAGCAGAGCGCGCCCGCCTACTGTCATCCATTTCGCAGGTGCACAAACTCTCCTTGTGAAACAGAGTCGAGCTAACGGAACATGGTGGTGGATGGGACAGAACTTCAATTCGATTTCTGTGAGAATGAATGCGCTCAGTAGAGAGATCGAGGTAGCTTGTAAGGTGGTAGACTCGGCAGAAGGCGTTTGGAGGCTCTGGGAAGGGTGGAGGGATGTGCATGGTGCTGGCAGAGAGGAGAAGGTACCTGTCGTTCAGGAAGGGTTGGGGTCAAGTTCAAAGTGACTGTGATGTTTGTATCCATGTATATTAGGTGCGCCACCCATTTCTCTCCCTCATTGTGACCCTGATGGGACGATCGAAGATGTTTATTATGAGCGTTGTAACCAACTTTTGCAGC
>MU271750.1:11851-27043 GCA_021432655.1 Atractiella rhizophila
GATCGGTTTGAAGGGTGTGGAAGGAAGGAGAGGGGTTTTGGGAACGGCCATCTAGTTCGCAGGATGAAGAGGGAGAAGCGAAGTGGGAGCAAGAAAGATGGAGAGCTTGCGAAAAAGCGATGTGGGAGGCAGTCAGTCTTCTCTTCTTTCATCTTCAAGATCAGTAGGTATTAAGATTTGGGTGGGTGGGCGAAAAGGTCCAGAAGGACGCGAGGTCGATGGAACGCGTTGAGCGGCGCGGGGAAGAGTCGTTCTCCCTCGCTCTACCCAGTGGAGCTGTGCTCGACATCTCTTACTCTTCCAAACCCCAAGAGGAGGAAGTCGAGCTAGACCCTACCCTCTCAGCTTATGCTACCCTCATCGCCGCGCATCTGATCCACACCTTTCTCTCCTTTGCAATAAACTCGGCCAACAGCTCTTCTTCCAGCACCAAATCACTGCCCTCCTTACCACTCAACCCTCTAAGCAAATTGAGCGGGAAAGAAAAGGCGGAATCTCTCCTCTCGCCCCTCTTATCCCTCCTCTCCTACATCTCCCTCCTCCGCTCCACTCACACCCGCCTCTCGAACTTCCATAAACACCACCTCCTACCCCATCTTCCGGAAGGAAGCACCTCCTACTCGATCACACCTTTCGATTTTTCCTCTTCTTCTCTAGTCGGTGCAGCTAGCGTGATAGGAAAGGAAGAACAAAGTGGAGCAGCAGCAAAAGGCATCGGCGGAATAGGAGGTCATATCCTACTCACAGTGTACGGCCGGACGATCCTAGTCCGTCTCTCTCCTTCTTCGACAGTGCGATACGACGAGATCCACTCTCAAATCGCTCGCGCTGTCGCAGACGGATTGATACATTCGGAAGGTGGAGGTGGTGGCGGCGGAGATGGAGATGGAGGGAGCGGGAAGGAGTGGAAGGTGGATAAACTTGGAGAGGCGAGAAGAGATGGAGCGCGAGTGAAGGTCATGAGCGGCGAGCAAGGTTTGAGCGTGGCCGTTTGGACGTTGGAGCTGAAAGGCGGTTGGGTGGAGAAACGATGGGCGACAGAGACAGGACAAAGGTTGGATCTGTGGCTTCGAACTGTTTTAGCTGAAGAGTGAAAGCTACTATTTTGTTGCATGTTTACAAGCGTCTTCCCTAATGCACCTTCTGGAACGATTCAAAAGGAGGTTCAATTAGAGAAGCAGCAGAACTTACATTTTGACTTGCTTCCACTCCACTTAGGCGCAGAAGAAAAAGGAGTGACGGTAAGAAGTCAAATCGTTTGTTGACATCACCTTCATCAAGAAGACGGCATGAGGTTGGAAAATAAGCACTGATGTAGAGTGATTCTCTGCAACTTCCAAAACGATAAGTGTGGTCATTGATTGTAATATCAATACAAACAAGAAGGACTGAAGGAACTATTCCTTGGTACAAAGAAAGTGCCAAAGAAAAGCACCGAGGAGAGAATCATTTTTGGTAAGAGGTGCTTTGGAAGGCACAACACCTGAGTAAAAAAGAAAAGCTGGAATCCCTAAGCAGGACGTGTGGACAAAGTTGATTATCAGCTAGGTGGTAGGAATACATGAAGGAATTGCTTTGGTGATCACTGGCAAGAATAAATATAAGGAAACCTTGCTTCAAACGAAGTTCAAAGTTCAAATGCTACAATAACGTTGTTGATAACTGAGTATATCTCGGCTCAGGTTTACCAATGAATCAGAATGTTCCACGCAATTTCGTGGATTAATCATATGTCATGCAATATGTCGAGACGATACCACCTGGGGCGATGCTCCTCGCCAATACCATAGAGCTTCTGCACATTCTTGATATAGTCTTCATTGGTCCCTCTGTCAAGGGATTCTTGAGTTTTGTTGTCCGCAATCCTCAAAACCATCTCTCGACTACCCTTGCGGCGGACGTAGGAATGGTTGAACATTTGCTGCTTGTGCCTTTGAACCCAAGTTAGCATTCCATGTGACAGTTCATGTGTAATGATGTTACATGTTGTTTTCCACCCATCTGTCAGCGAGTTTTGAGATCAGGATGTGGACTTGAGCATTGGGAACGCCGAATTCGTTTGTTGAAAGAGTTTTGAAAATTTACCCGTCAAGCATCCAGCCAAGACCGTAAGGAGGTTCCACTAGCAGATCAAATTTGAGTCGTCTTGGGCTTTTCTATGCGAGCGACGGAGGGGAGTCTGGATCCAGCGAAGGTGGATGGTCATCTCTCACCATCACAGTGTGCGTCTCCGTGACCATTCGGTAAGTCCTGTGAAATTCTATCAGCACGAAGTTTGCAGACCAGAGGTCTTCTTTTGACCTACGTTGTGGAACCGTTTCTTGGGTTGGTCGTTTAGGTCACACCGAATCCATTTGAACCCTCCTCATCCTCCATCCCTGTTATGGGTGTTGCAAGAAAACACCCAGAAATCGCCTGTTGTATAAACTCCCACTGACTTCTCTACAACATGCTTCTTGTCCAAGAACCCCATCCACCAAACAACACTCTCCCATTCTACCGTAATTGGGTCGACTCTCGTCTTCTCCGTCTGCACACTCCACCATTCTAGCTAACTCATCAACAATTGCCAGTACAGTTCCGCTGTCTCTCAGACGGCTAATCTTCCCCATGGTGGAAGTTCAGTATTTGATCGGGAAACATCAACTGAAAGAGATCTAGTCCTGAATTTTCATGTCTATAACTGGTCGGCACACTGCTCTGAAATTCTAGTGGCCTTGTCCAACCTCATCCTCCTTCCAACAACGACAAAGCTTTGGCCAGAGCACGAGTAGACAGACGAAATGGTTGTACACATGTCTAACATTTCATGATCTTGCTGCTTCAATCAATCAGCCAAGAGTTGAATGAACTATCTACGATGAGAATGATCATGATGATGGCAGTAACGAGACGGATAAGGACAGATAGAACGTGATAAGGACAGAGAGAAAGAATGATAAGGGAGCAGTCTATATCATCAAATCATATCAAATCATGATGCATTCAATTCACACAGTCAATCAATCCAAGCAAGAAGAGTGATCAGTCCTAACAGATCTAGACCTTGTTAGATTTCGCAGCCTTCGAAACCAATTTGGCCTTTTCGATTTGCCTATTCCTTCATCAATACCCATTGTCAGAAAGAACGTAAGGAAAAACGAACTTTTGCGACCGATCCGACAGGATCTTCTTGTACTGCTGAATATTGATATCCTGCTTAGTGAGATTGACAATCTTCTTATCCTTAACCTCCCACAATTCCTCCGCGACCTGACTGATGAGTCTGAAATCGTGAGAAACAATGACGACTCCTCCCTCATACTCCTTGATCGCTCGCGCAAGAGCATCGATCGAACCCATATCAAGATGGTTCGTAGGTTCGTCGAGGAGCAGGACGTGAGGTTGCTCCATTGCCAGTTGGGGAGAAGACGACTCGATTCCGCAATCCGTCAGAGAGCGTGCGGATGGCGGCAGTTTGATGTGCGCCTGAAAGACCGAAACGACCAAGCTGAGCGCGCCAGGCTTGAGTGTCTCGTTCGGGGAAACGTTGCTTGTATGTGGACTCGAAGTGCTCCAGAGGGGATTTGTCGTACGGTAACTGGTCCGCGGAGTGCTGAGAGTATTTGGCTACATGGACCAGGATGTCAATCATTAGCATCGACATGGAAAAGAGAAGTTGGACGTACCAAGTTTGAGACCTGAGTGGCGGGATACGCTTCCCTTGACTGGCATCAAGTCCCCAGTGATGAGATTGAGGAGAGTAGATTTTCCAGTTCCGTTCTGTCCAACAATAGCCACACGCGAGTCCATATCGACACCGAAGGAAAGATCTTGATACAAGAAATCCTCCTTCTTGCCCGAATAGGAAAATGCGACATCATTGAAAGCGATGATGGGAGGAGGCATCTTTCGAATGTCGTCAAAGTTGAACCGGAGAGGTTTAGGAACAAAGACGGGCTCGATGAGACCTGCGGCTTCCATTTTGTCGATGATCTTCTGTTTCGATTTTGCTTGCTTCACCAAGTTCGCGTAGGTACCAGCGGAAGCGATGAACTTCTTGATGTGTGCAATCTGTTATCAATCTCTATCAGCCACCGATGTGAGGATTGGGAGGATGGAAAGGCAAAACCTCATCCTGCTGCTTTTGGTACGCCTTCATCTGATTGACTTCGTTTTCCGTCTTTGTCTTCACGTATGCTGAGTAATTTCCTCCGTAGTAGGTCAAACGACGTTGGTGATTTGAGGTCCATGATATTTGTGCAAATTGAATCCATGAAATCGGCAGAGTGAGAAGTGATGACGAGGATGTGACTGTAAGTGCTGAGATAGGCTTCGAGCCACACGACAGCCTCCAGGTCCAAGTGATTGGTGGGCTCGTCGAGGAGAAGAAGGTGAGGACGGATGAAGAGGGCCCTTGCGAGAGCAACACGCATCCTCCAACCACCAGACATATCCCTGGTCCTCTTCAACATTGTCTGAGCCGTGAAACCGAGACCGTGAAGGATGGAAGAAGCCTTGCTCTCGAAAGTGGAAGGATCGAGCTCTTCCAATTCATCCGTCTTCTGTTGAATCAAGGCATCGTCCGGGAATTCAGAAGTCATCATCTCCTCCAATTCCTTCTCTAACCGGTCCACCTTTTCTCGAGCCGAGTTCACGATGAAATCTAACGCGTTCACATCCGAAGGTTCGACCTCGCCGGCGACGAGATAGACATCAATGTGCGAAGGGATCTCGACGTCTCGCTCAGCGAGTGAGCGGAGGAAAGTGGTCTATTTCGACGATGTAAATCAGCATTTCAGTCCTCTCGCCACCCGGAAAACAAGGCTCACCTTTCCAGACCCATTCTCTCCCAACAGCCCATACCTAAACACGAGTTCGCATCACTCTTCCCTTCCCAAATCATGCAGCGAAAAACTTACCTCTGTCCGTAATTGAGCGCGATGCTCGCGTTCTCGATTAACAATCTTCCGTGGAAAGAAAGCGTGTAACTCTCCATCTGAATATCCCTACTCTGAGGGTCGCTCGTCAAGACGCCGCTGCCTGAGCGATCGGTGGCCAATTTGAGCTTGCTCATCTCGTCCAAGCCATCCATCGACGTCCGACTGGAAGCTGCGATCGGGGTGGAGGTTCCGTTGGTGGATGGAGCGGAGGTAGAGCCATTCTCCTTCACTCCTTTGGAAGCTGCCTTTGCAGCCTGTACACAGAAACGAACGATCAGCTTCGAGTACTGATGAAGATGGAACTCGGGAAGACTCACCTTTTCTGCCAGGCGCTTTTGTTTAGATGCTGAGGGAGGCATGTGAGTGACTGTGGTGGTTGGGTGGCGTGCTGCTTTTGGAAGGGAGAGACGTAGAACCTCGTTGTTGTCGATTTCTTTTACTTTCAATCAGGAATTTTTGAGATGGCCGGAAAATGCAGCAGTGGCCGTATCGGACTCCGGCAATGCTGTCAAAGTACAGCTAGTGATAAAATAAACAACGATGCCAATGCCAATCGCGACGTACGAGCTGTCCAGCCAGTACCTGCACTGGCGATTCACGCCACCCTCTCTGCAGAAGGCGCGGGAAGAAACGCACGCGTCCGCCGTGACGCGCATCTCGAACGCGATGCGTCTCGAATCCTCCCTCTCCAGCGGCTCCTCCTCCATATCCTTCAATCCTCCGCCTCCTCACGAGCTGCTGCTCCTCCAAACGTTCTATCTGTCTAAAATACGAGAAATTAGCAACGCCCTCAACTTTCCAGAGACGGTGGAAGCGACGGCGGTCAGTTATGTGAAACGGTTTTATTTGAGGAACACGGCGATGGATTATCATCCTAAGAATATCATGTTGACGTGTCTCTGGTTGAGCACCAAGACGGAGAATTGGATAGTGGAGGCTGATAAATTTGCGGACATGGTTAGAGCTGATCGGGAAGAGGTACGTCTTTTGTTGTTCTGTCTTTGTACGAGGGAATGGTGAGCTGCACCAGAAAATTTGGTGATTGTTTGATGTATAAGTGCAATCCATATATGTAGACAGTGCAAAAAATAAACGCGTTCTATTGGATGCATATCGAAATTTGCTAGGCTGGAGTTGGGGAAAATGATTAAGACAACTTGGCATGATAGATGTACTGAAACATCTGTCTTATTAACTTCTATTTAATATCACGTTTGGCAGAAGTTATATCGTGTTTACCCCTGTTGCTTGGGTAGTGAGATTGACTCGTATTAGAGAGCAAGGGAACCATGCATGAAATATACAGGGTTATCGTCTCTGAACTGAAAGACGAGCACACAAACTGAAAGAAGCGTTATTCTCGTATCAAAAAAATGCATGAAAAGAAAGCGCTCATGTGGTGGATACTGCTCCACCTTTGCTTCCAATCAACGGAGTCTCCTGCGTTCAAAAAATAATCTATTTGAAGCATTCGAGATGATTTAGGCGATCAGGAACACGTTGGTGGTCCACAGTGTGCAACAGCTCACGATTTCAGAGAGAATTTTTACAGAAGTTTCTTAAAAAATCTAGACCAAACTGGCTAAACATCCACGTCTGTGTGCAGGGCTAAGCATTCGCTCGTCCAGATCCTCAAGCTCGAATTCGTAATCTGTCAATCCCTCGGATTCCAATTCAAAGTGCACCATGCCCACACCGCCGCCTACGGTCTCTTCCTCGACATGCAGGTTCGTCTCTCCCCCCTCTCTCCTCCTTTGCCACACCTGACAACCGTCATTCGTGTTCTCGTTCGCGTTCTCGTTCTCGTTCGTTCGGTGTAGTCCCTCGATCTTGACCCGACGAGAGCTTCGAAACTCCATGAAAGCCTTACAGATGTTCAGGCCCTGCTGGCCCATGCGAGATTGACAGATCTAGAGTTCCTCTACTCCCCTTCCCAGATCGCGCTCGCCGCCTTCGTCCTCGTGGATCCAGAGGAGGCGTGGAAATGGCTAGCGGCGAAAGAGGAGCTGAAGCCACAGAAAGGAGACGTCGAAATGGGGAACGAGGAGATGAAGCTTCTGTTGGAGGAGATTGGACGATGCATTAGGGAGCAGGAGGAGAGGAAGGTGGAGTTGGAGACGGTTAGAGCGGTGGATAAGCAGTTGAGGTTGTGTATGAATCCGGAGAAGGACCCGAATTCTGCTTTGTGAGTTTTTTTTGGTTCGTTCTTGGAATGGAAAAGAGCTGATGATGCGTTGGAGGTATAAAATGAAAATGGAGGAGAAGGAGAGGAGGGAAAGAGAGGAGGAGTTGGAGAAGGCGGAAAAGAGGGCGATGGAGGTGGATGATGTTTTTGGGTAAAATCAGTGCTGCATGCAATGTACATTTCTAACATTTCATCGGGTATTGTCTTGCTCCTTACACTCTATGACTGAATTCGTCACGGTCAAGTCCAAAATCTAGCATCATAGTTCTCCACCAACTTTGGGTCATCCTGCAATCACAATGAGTGCCAAAATATCCTGCACAAAGTACGATGTCTGATGGTGAGAAGGCTCACCTTGAATTTGGCCTGCCATCCAGTAAAGCCATGTCTCAGCACCACGACCCTCTGTTCAGACTCCGGAGGAAGCTGGTTGGCGTAGAAGAGGGCGGCGTTGGGTCCGCGCTGCTCTGTCACCATTCAGAAGCCTCAAAGCTTCGTTTGGAGGATGAAAGAAGAAGACACGGACGGGAGAGAGCGCAGTGGAACTTGAGCCAACAGAGCAATCAGCGTCAATTATGACACACAAGGCAATGGCAATGAGAGGACAAACAACAACCAGCGGAACTGTAACAGTAACTATCAACAAGTGTTATATAGGATATGGGCAAAAAACGAACCATCTGTGAGGGATTGTGTCAGATCAGCAATTCTCTCCTTGATCTCGATCGAAGGGACGTGTTTGCAGCCCGGAATGTTGCCCCCCTTACTTCTCCTTCAACATCTTTCGCAAGAACTCAGAGCCGCGTACAATGTAATCATCATCTGTTGCGCGGATATTTAGTGAACGTTTGGGATGTAAAGGAAGGAGGGAAAGCTCACCTCGCACATCGACAATGGCATAATCGACCCCATTCCTCTTCTCCGGGTCTTTCAAAATGCCCGCAATCTCATCGGCGGTCTCGAACTGATACTTTGGCTTGTTGAACGACATCCTTGCTCACCAGCATCCGCATCGGCATCGGCCTTCGAGAAGGCTGTCACTACCCGCTCTAGTCTCTTTCTAGTTCACAAAAAACGACCATGTTACCTCTCCTTCGCCTTTCCTCGACGGCGCGTTGCCTCAGCAGCGCATTACGGCCGTCCCTCCTGCCGTCCCTCTCCCTCCGCACCCTCTCCCTCCCGCTCTCCGCCGCCTTCTCCCTGCCACACAGCGCACGCGCATTCTCCGTCTCTTCGCCCGCCTTCCTCCTCCGGAAGCCGACAAAGTACAAGCTGAAGACGCACAAGGGAGCCGCGAAGCGGTTCATCGTCGTTGCTAATGGCCAATTCAAGCGTGTGCGTCTCTCCCCCTTCTTGGTCCTGCCAGGGTGCGTGTTGAGGCTTTTGGGCGTAGATGAGGGCGGGAAAGAGACATAAGACGAGCAAGAAGAGTCCTGCGAGCTTGAATAGACTGGGAGAGAGGGTTTATGCGAAGGGATACGAGATTTGGAAGTTGAAGAGGCTGCTTCCTTATGCTCGACACTGAGCTCGATGCAAACATCTTTGTTTCGCAACATCAACATGACATGGAGCAGAGAATTGATAATGATAATATCAAAGCAAGTTCGAGCGGTAAAGCTACCAAAACCACCCTTTCTTCTTCGTCTCCTCCTTCGAACTCGCCAACCGCTCCCGCTCCCTCCTCTCCGCCTCCTCTTTCTCTTTCTTCTTCAAATTAGCCAACCGATACATGTCTTTCAAAGCCTCCATCTTCTGTCTCTCAATCAACATCTTCCGTCGACATCCATACCTGTCCCACCCACCATTCAACGAACCGATCTACTCCGCAAACACAGACAGAAAAGGTAAAACACACCAAGAAACAGTCGCGACAAGCGCACCCGTCGGAATCGCAAAGTTGCTAAAAGTCCTCAAAGGTCTCGACCCTACACTAACCTCTCATCACCTCCCGCCTCACAGAGCGCACGAGACGGATGTAACAATGAAGACGCACCCCGTCGACTAAAGATGAGCGTCCCGACACCCACCGTCGTCCCCCCCACGAGGCCGTACAGCAGCGGGCCGACGACGCAGGGGTCGCGTTTCGCGCTCGTCCAGGAGAGCTTGGATGCTGAGACGTCCCGCCAGGTTGTGTTGGTGGTGGGAAGCGTTGGTGGGGGTGGGAGGCTTGATGGAGGAGAGTCGGACATGGAGGAGGAGATTAGAGAAGGATTAGAGAGACGACGTGTAGTCTTTCTCTACATTCTACACGTGACGTCATTGTTGTCCTTTCATGACAGATGGCCAAACTAGGACCCTTCCTTCCTTTATGCTTCATATAGCTTTACAGCAGCACAAGGGCTTTACATACATAACACATCTATTGTCTCAACTTGATAGATTATCGTCGCTGTCGGCTGTTGTTTTGAACCCAGAAGTGGCACGAATGATATCATGGCTAGATATGAGGGAGCCTCTACTTATCTCGATTTGCGAGACCAGCCTTAGGAGGTCCCTTACAGCCATATTTCCAAGTCTATAAAACGAGCACTGGCAAAACCTCTCCGCCCAACCAGGACGTACATTTTCGCCATAAACAAATCCACTCCATTTCTTCCAACATGGTCAAGCCAGCATCTGAGCTTCAACCAGGGGAAGAAGTCTCCTGGAACTGGGGTCGTGCGTAACTGTCTCACCCAGATCCCCAACCAATATCATCACTTACTAAACGCTACACTTCCAGACTCTACTCCAACAGGGAAAGTTGTCTCGGTGGACGAAACGCCAAAGACGATCACGAGCAAGAACAACACGAGAGTTACGAAGAAGGGCGACGCGGAGAACCCTGCCGTGCACATCACAACACCCAAAGGCGTGAGTCTGATTGGATTTCATGGATGCAAGCAGTCACTGATTGGACTGTGTGGTTGGCTGTGCTGTGCTTAGGTGGATGTACTGAAGAGAGCGAGCGAATTGAACGAGGTGGATTTGGAGAGCACAGGGAAGAGTGTCGAAGAGAAAAAAGCGAAATTGGGCAGGAAGGAGGAAGTAATACAGGAAAACGAGGAAGGAGGTGAAGAGGACGTAATCGACGTTGATGGTCACGTTGTGGATGAGGAGGATGTGGAAAAGGTACGTACGGTATCCTATCTTCTCAGGAAAACTGAGTAACGGTCGGGGGCATCAGGACCAAATCGGAAAGGTAGTCGAAGAAGAAGACGCTTATGAGTCTGAGGTTAGTCACGCCAGCCGCAATCTTGGACGATATTCGTCAAAGTTGACACACTTACAGGATATCACGGACGATGTTGAAGAAGAGGAGGAAGAAAGCTCCTCCGAAAACTACGAAGCCAATGGCGCCAAAGAGGTTTGATTCTTTCTCTGCAATGTCGATGCCACGCATTCTAAGACGACAAAGGTTTCGAAAAAACGCAAACGAGCGTTAAAGCTAATAGCAACGGCGAAGATGACGAAGAGGGTAACGCCGTTGACTAGGCGGTTTGTACTTAGGTATAGCTTGAAGACACCGCTGATGTCTTGCTTGCTTCAGGCTGACGACAACCCTGAGTCTCTTGTCGCAAGAGAACCGCCTAAGAAGAAAGCGAAGGTGAACATGATGGATCAGGACGTACCGGCCATGAACACGAGGAGTGCAGTGTCGAAAGGAACTCATCAGGATTCCGAGTAACATGATATCCAACAACCATACTCATTTTTCGAGATATATGAAATACTGCTTACATTTCCGTCTTGTGTATAGAATGACCTGTAAATATTCTGTAAACAGATGAATCCACCTTGACGCATGTACACATGCCTCTGGTTTCTGTCAGCCTCACCTCAATTCGCTTCAAGGCTTGACGGTACACTCTCGATCAATCGCTTGATAGACTGCTTTTCTTCTTCGTCGCAGAACAGATGCTCAACGCCACGAGACAGGATGTCCATTAGCACCTTTCTCCTCGCATGTCCTGCCCCAGGTATCAGGCTGAGCACGAGGGAGTACTCGTCTGTTGGTGAGCATCGGAAAACCAGCGAATCGTCCGTCTGTTGTGGTAAAGGGTAGTTATCACCCACTCCGTTAACAAAAGAAACAACTCTCACACAAATGAGGATGGGCACTTCATTCTGAATAGCCCATCGAACATGATGTTCTTCCAACGATGCAACCGTGCCGCAAAACACGTTCGAAGTGATGCACATCTCTATCGCAATCCTCTGTTTAGAGTCTAGCACCCACTGTTCTGTCGACAATGAGCGGTGAATGTATGTGCCATGGCCTAAACGGTCAGGTGTGAGGAACCTAAGTGCTTCCATATCTGAGTCCAAGCCAGAAGGAGGATCAGGAATCTATTATTCAACCTCAACTCAGCGGACTGAATACATCATGTATCTTGCGTACGAAGCGACACAAGACTGACGACGTAAAGACGAACCTCAGCAAAGTGTACTGTGGTCCCCAATCCAGCGTGCTTCGCTTTCAGGAATAACTCCCTGAAAGCTACTGGATCTCCTGATCTCGGATCTCCGCATAAGTCAATGCCAACAACAGGCTCTCCCTGATTTTTGAGCATGATGGCAGCGTCTATGATCTGAGAGGCAGTAGACATGGAATGACGACGATCGACGCTGAGGACCAGTTTCGTGACCATCTTCCATGGGCGATATTTTTGAGAGGTCGTGACCGCGAAGTCAGAGATGGACGAGAGAATCGTCTGGATGTAAGGCAGAAAGGAATCCAAGTCGGCAAAAAGACGAGGAGTAGAACGGAGTTCCAGATAGGCGACATTGTGGGATTGAAAGTAGTCCAAAACTGCCGCGGTGGCATGAGCGAGGAGGGAAGGAGAAGACGTCAGACGATAGATCTTGGAACTGAAGAGTGGAAAGAAGCTATGTCATTATACACCCACGACGACGTTAGCACTGCGAAAGTCATAAAGGACACCTGGGCACGCACTCATCAATCTTCTCCATGGTGAATTCGTCAAGGTCCCAGCTGACGAGGTCCTCATTCCCTTCAACTCCATTTTTCTCCAAGAACTTTTCTTTGAGCTCAGCGATAGTAGATCGTGGGATGGAGCCGTTCAGATGTGCATGGACTTCGAGCTTGGGGATGGAGGCACAGAAGGCATACTCTGCTGCTGAGAGCGGTGGTACCACACTGGCTACTACACCGTGACTGTCAAGGTGATGATCGTTCAAGGGTTTCTGCATTTGTTCTGCTTCCCAAGTGGTAACGAAGCGCCAATATGCTCACAAATCACAAATGGTCACCCAGCAGTGAATGAACCCGCCTTTTCAATCACACTGTACTACAAGCAGCTTTCATTTCTTAAGAGCGATCTATGATTCGAGCTCTGTGCCCCGTTCACCTATTGCCATTCAAACTATGCTTGAATACTAGTGCCTGGATCTCTCTCTCAATTTTAACAAGGAATCTGTGTGCGGATAAAATAGGTAGCTCTTGCTCATTTGCATCACAGCTCACTCTATAATTTTACCTCGCCAGGTATGTCATGCCTAAACTTGATTTCGTCACCACCATCACTGTAAGTCTAACCAATGGTAGAGACTACCAACACCTGTCTCTCATCTGTTCATGAAGTCTGGACGCCGAGCATTGCTTCAGATGTTTGCACGGCTTACGACATCATTGTGCCTGTAAGGAATGGGTGCGACCGGCAAAGTGCTAGCGAGAGCGAGTCATTCAGTGTTATGCTGGTTCGCCGTACTTGATTCTGATACCTCTCTTCGCCATACTTTCTTGCAGACCTGAAAGACGTTGTCAAAAAAGCCCAAGTCATCTGCATCACTCACTCTTCTTCTCCTGAGCTTCCTCTCTTTCTTCGAACTCCAAGACAAGCTTCTTGAGCTGCTGCTGTTCTGCCCTCACTTGCTCTTGTTTGCTTCGAGTGTGTACAGCGATAGCACTATCAACAGGTACTTGCAGCGTCCGTGTCTGCAACTAATTAGCATTTTGTCGAATCGAGGGAAGAATAGCATACCTGATTTTTGTTCCCTTTCTTCGTCAATACCGTGAACTTCATGTGTTGAAGCCCATCCTCCTCATCATCCAGTTCTTCATCCCGGATCTTTTCTTTTTTCTTCCAAACAGGCAACGCCACATCTGCGAGGGCCGTTCTCTTTTCATTCGCGGCCTTCCTAGAGTCACTAGTGTCAATCATCATCTTCGCCAGTTCCCTTTCGAATTCCTCTTCATCCTCGACAGTAGGACCGTAGGAGGTGTTTCGACCAATTTCCATCTCGTCTTCGTCTTCACTCTCGTCCCTTTCGGCCTCATGAGCATCAGGCTACGCATACCAGATTTCAGATTAATTGTAAGGCCAAGAAAAATAACATACGTCTTCTTCAGCTTCATCGCTTGACTCGCTGTCTGAAGCTAATTCCATAGGATCACTGGCAATATCGACTTCTCCATCTGATGCATCATCATCGAGCTCTTCTTCAGCTAAAATGCTGTGAGATCACGCCGAACTGCATGATGTTACACACCAGGCTCGTGGGATTCTACGGCAGCCTGATTAGCGGCAACCATGTTGTCTACAGCATTCGAAGCTTCCTCGTATGTCTTCATCATCGTCATCTTGGGGCGTAATGACTAGCTGACATCATTAGTCGACGGGACAGGAAGATAAACGAACTAACATCAAAAGTGTCGTTGATCATAAAGCCGACATCCATTGGTGGAGTTTGCTTCGCAAGAATGTACATCTGAGGCATATATTGTTAGAATGGTATGTTCAAGCAGTGAAAGGGAACTACCTGGAAAAAGATGAGAAAATGGTCAAGCTTCTTTCTGAGCTGTCCTCGATCAAAGCATGATCCGCAAGTGTCCAGAAGAGTGCACGTCAACCGGACTCTAAAGAAATCATCGGCAGCATCTCGTAAAGAAGGATCCTCAGGTGATGGGCGATTTCCAGCTGGAAATAGCATTTAATCAGGTTAGGGACACAAAGCCAAGACACACGATGTCCAAACATAGTGAGGGTCCAGAGCACATCGAGAACGACTTTCGAATCGATAACGCGATAGTTGTACATCTCGCCGATGTACTTGATGGTGGCGATCCTCTGCTGATTGTATTTAAAGTTATTGACCTTGAGAGAGAAATAAGACTGTGTAGACAGGTTTAGGAAGTTACATACTTCCATACCGACTTTTAGATTCTCCAGCACTTGATCGACAACCACGACGTGAAAGTCCGGGTGAAACTTTGATAGATCATGAAGAAGGATGGCAAACAGATGAATATTGCTGAATTTAGCTTTCCAAACTTTGGTAAAGTGCGACACAAGCAACTGAAATATCTGCAGGGAGTTGAGCTGCATACTGCATATCAGGGCCTGAATAAACGCTAACCTTGGGATCTTCCCAATGCATCTTTCTCAACGTCTTTATCACGGAGTCGATCGTCTTTTTGGTCAAGACATTGAAAAACAGGTGCCGCAAAAACAGCTCCATTGGCGTTCTTTCCTTTGGCGGGATAACGACTCTGTCTGGCGGATCGCACTGAACGAGCTTATGAGCTAGCCGCACAAATTGTCGTCACTACCAACCTGGTAATAAGCATTTTCCAACATAGTTATTTGCTGATGGGTGAAATTTTGAGCCGCCTTTTTCCGTTTCATCACGTCCAACTATTCGGGCCTAATGAATCTTTGCTAGATATAGTAGAGTCAGAATACCAACCAGAGAAGCAGTCTTCTCTCCAGTCGCTTCAGATTTTAGTAAGAAGCGACCAGAGCCTTCCAGGAGATTACAGAGATTGTCAACATTGGGTCCGGTAAGGTCATCGACACACGACTTGATGCAGAAAAGGATGAGATGGTTTGGCGTGATCTTGAATTTGGTGAGCTCTGCAAGGTAGCGCGTGTTCTACGTTGCTTCAGCCGCGACAAGTGATGCACAAGGATGTACTAACCTTCGCTCTCGTTTCAGCAAGATTGACGCTTTTTTTCCTTTGCAGGTAGCGGAATTCGTCTTCTAGCTTCACGGAATAATCAAAATCAGTGTCAACGGAAAGGTGTTAACTCACTGCAGCAATCAACCCACTCCCAATATCCGGCATATACTTGCTCAGCGTCG
>MU271751.1:0-27000 GCA_021432655.1 Atractiella rhizophila
TAGACTGGAGAAATGGTTGGAGGAGGAGGCAGCACCGGAGGCAGATAAGCAGCGGTGGCAGGAGAAGCTTCTCGCATGAAAGGCGGCTCTTCCAATTCCACGTAAGTCGGTCGAGGTGGAGGCGCCGTTGCCTTGGGTTTCGAAGTGGATGCTACGGGCTCCATAATCTCCACAGTCGTACTAGCGACCATGGCTGGAGATTGTACCTCCTCCTTCTGCACATTCTCCTCGACAGACGGAACGGGGAAGTCCTTCTTGCCTTCCCTCAGCTTTCGCCAGCTGTCGCCGTGTCCGAGCTTCACTGATGACTGTAACAACGCCTTCCCTTCCCCAATCGAGGCTTCGGATTCAGGCTTGACCTTTAACCTAAACCGCCAACCTCCCTCCCTCTCCCTATACCCTTCCCTGACCCTCGCACCTAACTTAATCCTCCCAAGCACAATTTTAGAGCCAATCTCTTCCTCTCCCTCCCTTGCTCCAGGACGGTCAATGACGAAGGCCCTACTATCGCGTTCGTTAAAGAGGAATGGTACGGAGGACTTGACGGTCCATGCTGGTTCAGGTCTTTCTGAGCGGTCGGTTCCAGTTGGAGTGCCTTGATATGAGAAGGTGCGGCGACGAAGATTTGAAGGGTGATAGGGGAGGGAAGACAGCTTTGGAGGACGGTATGACCTCGCCTGAGAATCCGTCGCCTCCTCCGTGGAGTCTGCCGGCAGAGGAGAGTCGACTGAGGAGCGTGATGGTGCCATCCTCCCGCCGACGTTATGGAAACCTCCTCTCCCTCTCCCCCTCCCTCTCCCGTACCCATATGATCTACGCTCCTCCTCTCCATCATAAAGATCGTGACTCCACGCTTCCTCCTTCTCTACCTCCTTTTCTTGGATCCCTTCAGCTTCACGCCCCCGTTCACGATCTACCATTCTCCTTCCTCCCCTCCCTCTCCCTCTCCCTCCTCCACGCCACCAACTGCTCAGGCCCTTCAAATCATCCTCCAGGAGCCGCTCATCATGTGTCCAAAACCTTCCCAGTTTCGGAACGTAGGACGGATCAGTCGAGAGACGCTGAGTGTACTTTGTTCTTGGAGAAGGTGCACGTGGACCCTCTCGTTTCTCCTTCTGATAGACGGCTTCTTCCGTGATCGCAGTGGGAGGGATGTCAACAGAAGCGGAGGTGGATGGTTGATTCGACACAGGCGATTGAACAGATTTCGTCGTCTCTTTGAGCGCAAGCTTTCGTTCCTTCCTCTTCTCTTTCTGCCTCAACTTCTTCTCCTTCCTCTTCTGCTCCATCCTTTCCTCCTTCGCTTTCCTGCTTTCCTCCTTGCTCGCCTTTCCATTCCACGACTCCTTCGTTTGCGTTTGTCTATCCTTTGACGTTGACGAAGAGTTGACAAACGTGTCAAATTCGATGACCGGGAGAGAGGTATCTTTCCCGTCCTTCTCCATCACTGACTCGGACCACAAGGCCAGCCGGTTCGTCTTAGGGGGTGAGGCTGGGCCAGCCTGAGGAGGAGGCGGCGGAGTGGCTATTTTAGCTCTCCTAGGAGCATCCTCCTCTTCCTCTTCCTCATCCTCATCCTCCGACACCGCGTCACTCACGAACGAATGCTCGGAATCGTCCCTCATCGAACCAGAACCGTCTGCGAGGCCAACGCCAGCGCCATCGCTCTCGCTCTCGCTCTCGTCCATCACCCCCCTCCTGCCCCTACGTGCCCTCCTGTGCTTAGACGCAGCTTTCGTTTTCAGGTCGTCGCTATTGTTGTTCCTCAACGAAGAGGCGGGTCGTGACATGTTTCTGCTCACTCATGTACTCAGCTCCACTCCTGCCTGAACACGTAGCGCGAAGGGAAACTCACAAGGGATATAAATGGTATTACTCGATGCTATGAACTTTTGGACTCCAAATAACGCGACGGAGTGGTTCAGGTCGTCGTTTCGTGACGGAAAAGTTTGACGGACTGTCGTTCGCCACCCGCAGCAAAGCGAGTCACGAATCACCAAAATCTTCCTGTTTTCTTTCTGCGAACAACCTCGGAATGGATTGGGATTTTAGCTACGATTTGATTTACGATGACACTTTAGGACGGTTTATGAGGAGATGAGGTTGGAAACATGGGCTCATAGTGGAAGGAACAAAGAACTATGGGGGCTGGTGAGCTTCTGATTTGCTGTAAAGCTTCAAGGAGAAGTGTATACGTCTGTCGTCGTGCATCCAAGTTACCTGCAATGGAGACGAGACGACGGTTGCTGACAAGTGCATGAGGGCAGCGTAAAAGGAAGCCTCCTGCCAGCCGGCACTCTGTCATTATCCTGCTACGAATCAGCGAATCACATTCCCGGATTATATATTTGAATTGCAATTGTTTGAGTGTTCTTTTATGATGACATTCATTGGCTCAGCGCTTTTGCACCAAAATGTGCAGACACGAGAGCCAACCACATTGGCTCCAGTCTTGATCCCAGTTACCCCAGCCGACAGAATGTAAACTATATCCTACCTGCTCTAAGCTGGCCTGGTCATGCGTAAACGGTGACTTTTATGGGGATGGACGTGCGCAAGTGAACTGACTAGCATATGCTGGCCGGCGCGCAATAAGCCACGCCATCGGAACCCTCGTCATCGAACTTTTTTAAATGTTGACTGTCCCCAACCAAGTTCATTCGAAGGGAGCAGTCCGTCGGTAGAGAGGATTTGGAGGCAGCGCTTGCAGAGAGCACGGCTCGAGCAATGATTTCGTGGATGAGAATAGCAACGAGTCTACTACACGCAAGTATTGATTTGAAAGTGGAATGGTGGAAGATTCAGGTCAAAGACCTTTCTTTCTTCGATCTTTGACCCTCCAGCAGCTTCTTCCATCTATGAATACCAACACGGAACGGTCCACTTGGACCTTTGTTTTCATATCCAAGAACTTCTCTTTATGACTGCCGAAAGACCATGGAACACCAGCTCTCCGACTCTCATTAGGATGTCACGAGGCACCGATAAGCAAGTTATTTGGATATCTTGGATGCGCATCCAAATCGGATTCTGGATTCTCGTTGACTGAATCGTCAATGTGCCATACCGATGATGTACAGATCATGCAGTGTTCACGAATTTTTCACAGGAGCCACCAGCCAATGGCCTTCCGGTGATGATTCCAATGACTTCTGACCTCCGTTCACAGCAACAATGAGCGCTTTATACTGCATTTTCCTGGCAATTCTTTCACGACAAACATACAGACAGCGTCAGGGCAAGTAAAAAAGGAGTAAGAAAAATGATTGCCCACACCACCTAGGCTGTCGAACAAGAATGTGGTAGCTGGTTCGTTCTTGTTCTTGGACGGCGAGATGACTGAGTGGATAGGAGGTAGGTAGGTAGGCTTGTACTTTACATGCCCAGATGCCTCTTGGCTCAAACAAGTGGCTCTGTTATCCTATCCTATCCTATCCTATCCTATACTCTAAGATTCATCAGTTCTTGGCATGAGTCATAAGACGCACTTTTGAGCCCTTACACCTCCCTCACCATACACAATATAATGAAATGTATTATACCATCATATCCCATATGCTTGCCCCTTTCTGAACCTGCAAGGAAATTTTATTCTGAAAGGGTTGAAAAATGCGTTTTGCACTGGACTCGAACGCTTACAGGATTGGATCACTGTGGGGTTCAAGGGGCCATGCCCCTTGCGAGTGGGTTGGGGGGCCTGAGGGACGAAGGCCGTTGACACACTTGTAAACTTAAAAGCAGAAGGGCAGCAGCGTCTGAGGTGGAAGGCTAAAAGTCGGCACAGCTTTGTTTGCGTTGTGTAGAGTGGCTCAGAAACTTATTGGAGCCCTGCGTTCTCACAACATGGGGCTCTTAACTCTGCACTTAGCAATGTTATGAGCCTAACAATATATTGCAACTTGGAATGTGGATATGTTCAGAACTTGACTTTGATCTGCCTACTAGGTTGAGAGCTCGAGAGATAGGACCGCTCAGAAGCTGACGGCCGTTGAGAATATATCCTCTTGACAAAGGCCAATCGGGTAGGCAGAAGCACTAATGCCATGGGTGGATATAAAACCGTCAACACGGATGTTGGAGAGCGCGTTAGGAACACCTGGTGCAATACATATTGGGGAGAAAGAGTAGTTGAATTGAGCGACGTATCCCGAGGGAGGGTTGTAACAAGTGAGCCACTCGTCGAGCTTTGGTCCACATGGTGGAGGAAGGTGAATGCGAATGCTAACAGTGTTAATGTACCCATACTTTCAGAGATGTTGACCATTTCGAAAACAGACACTCATCTGGATTCTGTCGCTTCCATCATAAGTTCACGTTTGGGATATGTTTCGTGGTGTCTTCCTGAAAGATGACAGACATATGTTGAAGGTGGGTGCGACGACGGGAAAGTGTTTCTCAGTGAGTAGCGCATATCCCTATCCATAACGCACCCCATCGTTCACATACGGAACACAGCGAGATAAGCAAACAAGCTCAACGTTGTTCTCTCCGAGTTCGCACTACAGATGGAGTCAAAGGGTACAAACCAAAGTTGAGGACAACGTAACAAGCTTCGAACAACAGTGCTGGATAAAGATGCTTGGAAGAATGTATTTGACCATCAGTTAAATAATGGCTTCTCAGTTTGAGAGCGTGAGTTTTGCGTGATCCATGTTGAAAGTGGTTTTCTGCAACTGCAGGTGCAGGGCGAAACGAGCCTGAAGCCCCTTTGGATCGCTGAGTGGAGAGATGAAAGTGCCGCGAAATTGCGATGGCATGTCACGAATCACATCGATCACATCAATGGCAATACAATATTCAACACAAGCAGCTCCAGGAGCACTAGAATAACTTCGTTCACGAGAAGAACAAATCTCTTATATAAGCGGAACCCCATCTGTTTATAAGGCACGGCGTTTCGAAGACTGAATCTCCCTCATCATCAACATCGCGTTCCATTATGCAGTCCACAGGGAGAGATTCGTCTGACTGCAACACGTTGAGATTCCGTCTCGCTGTCAGGAGTAGAGGTCTGCTAGACTTATTGACTCGAGTGCGACCACGGAGGTCGTCTCACACCTCCGATAGATCGCCTGTTGTCGAAGATGCTCCTACGCCGTATCTTGCACCGCCTAGCGAAACTGTCCCTACTATCTACGAACGTCCTACGACTGATAGACTTGATACAACTCGATTGCTTCCGGTTCCCGTTCCGACCTTGACCTTGGTGAGTCCATGCGAATCTGTTGACAACGAGGCATTTCCCCTTCTGCGTCGAGGTCCTCCTTCAGCGCGGAGCTCAGGGAACTCTCCCTCGACTACTACAGCAGAGCTCAGGGTTACTCGGTCAGAATCCAGGATCAGTCGTTCCTCATCCGATGCTGCAACTCGACTAGACGATAATCGAGAACAAATTTTTCTTGAAGCAACCTTGAGTATTGGCGATATTCACACATCAACAGGTTCCCCTCATCGCCCACTCGGCGCAGAGTTTACTATTACCAGTGATAATATCGCTCCGACACTTGCGTCGACTCGTTCTCGATCTCCAGCCGCCATTCAAGTCGACAATGTGGGAGACAATCCTGCTGGAGAAGTTGCGACATCTGGCTTTTTCTTTGACAGTCAGGACAACAATTTCCCGACGTTTGATCCTGTCTTCGGCGATCCTTCTCAGAGTTGGTCACCAATAATTCGCGCCATCATGAACGAAACACTGAATTCTGGCCGCGCCGTTCTTGGTCCTGACGTTTATCACGAGGAAATTATCGGTGCCCAAGTTGTGGATGATTCAAGACCTAATGAAGGGCGGCGTGATTCTCCTACAGTTGCTTTGGAACCTTTGAACGCTATCAAGGCTTCACCGCGAGGCAGGATTCTCGCAATCTACCCTATGACGGATGACCTTATCTCTTACTGGGATCATCAAAATAAAAGACTTCAAACAAAAGCCCCTCGCAACCCTTCACAAATGTTTCATTGTGCAAAAACGAAACAATTGAAACATCGGTGGAAGAAACTCGTTTTTGATACTGGAACCTATGTAGAAGTTCGGCTCGGCAAGAAGGTTGTCCTTCCTTCGGATGGTGGTGAAGGTACGCTTCCGTCGAGTTTATGGTAGTGATACGTTCTTATATGAGACAGTAGAGTGGTTCAAGGGACAGCTATTACATATGGGTTTGCGCTTCCTCAAGTTGCTCACTCTCCGCTGAGTATCTTTCCAACAGGCAATTGTCAAAATCCGCCTTTCACTTTCTTCTCGGAGGAGTTCACCACAAATGACCCAAACAATCCACCGTCGCTCACTGGCAATCCTTTCCCCACCAGGCCAATCAGAGCGAGGTTGGTCTATGGTCTTTTCTCTTGCTCTCCCATTCGACTGGAACCCTTCTAACCGTGATGGGCAGGAAACACATTGCCATCAGCAAATGCCCCGCTCACGACCAACAAGAAAGCCTTATTGAGCTATGTCGCTTACAGGTTGAGCTGGCCAACTCTCGTTCTCGGTCCAAGATCACCAAGCCCAACTCCAAGATCAGGTCCAAGACCAGCAAGTCTAGAGTTAGAGCCTAGAGCGGTAGAGTGAGGTTGGTTGGCCCACACTCTTTCTCTTTATGGTCATCTTTTCAACTTCAATCGTCCAAACTGATTCCTTCATCGTGATACAGTCAACTGGAATGTTCGAAGTCGATCACACTTTTTATTTCCTTCCTCAAGAAGTGTATGACGAGATGTATGAGCATGCTAGGTCGGCTGTATCCCTGTGGCGAATGGTGGGATGCATTTTCCCAATTGCATGAGTCCAAATCGGTGTAGGATGGTATATCTGATCTAAAGTATTCAAATAAATATCGTAACTTTAAGAAGACTACCGTACACCAGATCATGCCGTCCATTACTCTGGAGTTTATCCTGGGGACGTCGGAAGTAGTCTCCAACCAACTAACTGAGCAATGTCCTTGTGGAGTCTGCTTACCCTGAAATCCTTCCCGCTCGTAAAATCCACGAGCTTACGCTGAGGTTTTCAGTTTGCATCCTACTCGTCGAGGTAACCGAAATCAACATTGGCATTAAGCTGGAGCGTACTACAAAATCCGGCTGAGGAGTGGAAAGGACTGAGGTGCGCATCCTATCGTCATGGCTGCTGACTGCATGTCTGCGTAGTCCGCCTTCGCGCATTATGTTGCGGAACCAGGTTTTGGTGGCTGAAATAGTTTATTCAGCATACCCGCTTCTCTCTCGCAGTCAGGCGGACAACGAGTGATGATATACCGGTACCACGGTACATCCCCAAGCAGGTTCTCCCGATTGGGAGGCTCCCTTATGCCGCCATTTGAGAGCCAGGAATAGCTCCCCTCCTTACACAACAGCTGTTCCATTGATTGGACAGTCCAGCGACGACGGATGATATCCTAGTTCCTGGAGCTGTCGACGACCCGACGGAGACGTTTCTGATCCACACGCGTCGCATGCATCAGGACGCGGTCCGATTCGAGGACGAGGTTTGGCTGCTACAGCAGACATCAAGAAGCTTGCGACGGTTTGCATGAACGTTCCTACTGGGATGGGAGAGTGAACGATCCTCAGAGCCGTTTTATTGTTCTCAAGGGTATGTTTTTCCAATTCTAAATCGGCTGACGAAGGGGTAGGTTCAAAATCTGCGAACCCTGTTTAACTTGGACAATTTTGCCTCAAGGGTTATGATCTTCTGTCACACATTCGATTTTTTCCCACAGCGAGTCGCGAGCTTCACCTCTACCTTCACCGAAGAACGAACCACACATTTGTCTGAATCATGAATTCGATTTTGAGGTGTTGCTCAGTGGTAGAAGCGAGGCTTGGGTCTTTAGAGGACATCTGCCCGGTACCACCTTCTCGGTCATCGCAAAGACGTTTGACGACAGCTTCAAAGAGTCCATGCTCATGAAATATCAGTCCATCGCTACCTCGCTCCCGATTGCTGCCCTTTGTTCCTAAAGCGTACGGCGTCCGGCAACTAGGGAAGGAGCGTTCGATGCACTTTCTACGTCGGGCAAGCTGTGGAAGATTTCTCGACGCTGCCTGAGAGCGACAAGTGCGTTTTCTTTGTATAATACTCGTATAGATTTCTCCATTAATGCTGTACTGTAGGATGAAACTTTAGAAAGCATTGTCACTTTGCCTAGCGCTGGCGTTGCGCACTTCAATATTCGACCTGTGATGTCCTGCGAGGACTAGATGGTCTTTCGGCGTCATGGATTTCCATGTGGCTGAAATTAGGCATAATTACGCAGGACTGGAAGCGCGTTTAGAGTTGGAGACTTTGATGTGGGAGCTTTATCCTAGAGAGGATTGATCGTGAAAGAAATGATAGCACCAATCATTCAGGTCTGAATCTCTATCTGTCATCCTCTTCTCTTTGTCACTTCATATCAAATAACTGATTTCCCAAACATTCTTCATTGTGATTGCATTGAAATCATTTTAGATTTTAAGAGAATCCAACATATGATTTGAAGACAAGTAGACACGGACCGTGAAAAATGACGCTAACGACTTCTGACGAGCTAACACAAGAATGAGCGAGGGTGAGCGCCAAAGGGAGCTAGAGAACGCGTCCAGTTACCGGGCGAAAGGGGCAGGGCATTCTTTAATAATCTCAGCCTTTGTCATCGCCAGCAATATCGCTGCTGCCTCTCTCCAATGTCCATGTCCGAATAGAGGCAAGAGGGACAGGGTAGGCAACGTAGAGACCTAGATATAGCGCTCGTGACGAAAAAGACGGCTGCACACTGCTGAAGGGAAAGCTCAGGAAGGCACCCCGAGAGGTGTGAGGTGTGGGTGGACGGAGATAACAGCCAGGGCCGAGAGCTGGGAGAGTTGAGATCACGACAACGCATTTGACTCCTCACCCAGGTCCTCAGCTAAACCTCCTGGTGCGTCATACTGATCAGGGGATTGTCTGTTGTATCCTATGCTAAAAGATATGCAGGAAGAAAGGTTCTAATCTCCCGTTAAGCATGCCGCGAAGCCAAATTTGGAGGCTCAAACAGTTTCTTCAGGATACCCGCTTCCCTGTCCCCAAGATTACCCGCGTCCACAGAAGCAGTCACAAATCACCCCACACCTCAAGGCTGGTTACGCCACATATTCTTCCATATGCCGCGATTCGAGAGCCCGACATGGGTCCTCGTCTCACTCAACAGTTGTTTAATTTTTTAGACAGCCCAAGTGTGACGGATGATATTCTCGTTTCTGGGGCTGTCGACAATCTTGCCTCGAAGTTTATGATCCACACGGAGGACATGCACCAGCTTGAGATCTGTATTGCCGAGGATGCTTTGACCTGCTTCGGTGCTCGGGTGTTGCCGGTTTTAAAAGACCTTTACAAGACCTTCAAAGGTCATGCCGACTCGCCTCTGCTTCTCCAACAGCAAAGGAATCTTGAGTTGTATCCAGATCATGGCATCTCATGGCGAAACAAGTCTCTAGTTACGATGGATGAGAGAATCCCGTCCATGTCCCATAAATTTCAAGCGCGTATGCACGAGTATATCAAAGGGGATACCCCGACAGTATTCGATTTTAGCAAGAAGTCCCGAGGGCGTCGGTCAACCATCAACAAGGTGCGTGATGTATGGATGTGACTTCTGCTTACACCGCTTATCCTTCCGTTAGTTCTCTTGGGTATTTGCCAGCACGACGGCCAGATATGGATTCATACACGACATGTTCAATGCCAACTTGTCCGAGAAATTTCCATTCAAGGGAAGACCTGCTTGATTTTCTCTGCTTCGCTCGCCCTAAACTCCGAGTGCTACCTTCCATCCATGCTGTGGATGTTGTTGGCTCAATCTCCCGACCTACAACATCTCATCTCCCCTTTCGACCATCAATCCATCGCCATTGACAAATTCAAGAGCCTCCTTTCGATGGGTCCACCTCAGACGGAGCAGCAAGTCGACAACCGCAGCGCGGTCTGCAGTCCAGCAGGACATCTGCGTGACGACAGCTCCACCAAAGCTTCTCCTATGGAATTGGAAGGACAAGCCTATCACAACGTTCCGAAGTGTGGAGGAGCTAGCAGCTTTAGAATAGGAGCATGGTGACCTAAGTGATAGCTTTTCAGTCGAGCAATTCTCGAACACTATCAGCCAATGGGCAACCCATGTGCATGTGTGGTTAATGATTCAACTAATTGTTCAACCAGAATCTTTGTACTTGTCATGTATCCATCATCCTCTTCTCTGTTATCATGTGGCATCTAACAAATGACCAAGTTTCATTTCCGCGATATTCTTTATTGTGATTACATTGAACTCGTTTAACGCAATGCAATATATTATTGAAGACAAGACGACACTGGACTTTGAAATGTGCTAGGGGCTTCTGGCGAGCAATGCAAGGGTGGACGACGGATGAGCTCCAGCGGAGAGCGTGGGAATGTTAAGGAGACGGCAGTAGGTGAAAGGACCGTTCTTTAACAACATTTATTCTTCATGGTCATCCAACATGCGTCTCGTCCTCCGCCACCTCTCAGATGTCCATGTCCGAACAAAGACAGAGAGGGAGGCAGAACATACGGGGTAGATGACCAGGTATGGCGGTCTGCCAGAGGTGATGGAGGCGGCGGCTGCAGACTACATGGGAGGGCTAGCCGACGTCGTGTTTCCCTGCTGCTGCCTTCGTTCCCCCTCCCTTATCGATCTCCCTCCATCCTCCTCACTAGCTGCAGATTGGTACGGGATAAGAAAAGGCGGTAAGCTCAGAGAGAAACGCGTGCGGGTGAGGGCTGGTAAGTGGTGACGAAGCGAGGGGAATGGTGACGACTGTGGCGACAGATATGATGAGGGTGGGCGGAGAGAGAGTTACCTGAGAGCTCAAAAGGGGCTGTACAAGATGGCAGAGGGATTAAGAGGGTAATGGAGTGCATTCCGACACCTCACTCACTCCTCTCTCTCGTGTCCTCTCTCGCCGTCAGAGGTGTCTATCATCCGCTGATGACGCGAGATGGATAGTGTGGATGAGGGCTTCAACAGATATCGAGTCCCATAGGAGTGCGCAGAGAGGACGTAGGAGCGGGAGCGAGGTGGGAGAGCTGGACAACGCTGTGACTCCTTCCCAACACATGTGCTGTCGCGACATCCGAGTTGACATGTTGATACAGGCAAGGCGAAAAGGGAAGCTGACGCAGATATGAACAACTTAACGTCCGTGCCTCCACTTTTTGAGCAGGTCCCCGTTTCCTTAAATCCTCTCTCGGGGTTGTGTGCTTGGCGGCTTTCTGCCTTATATCAGCCTCGTTCGCGGTGTGCCTAGAGCCGCCTCATCCCTCCCAACACTTACGCCGCTCCTCCCATAGGCAAAGCCGGAACAGAGCAAACATCAAAGCAGCCATTTTAATTTACGAGTGCTGTCTCTTCTAGCCTCGTTTGAAAATTTCATTTCACCTTTTCAACGAGTGAGTAGAAAACTCGGCATCGACGCCAGAGTAGAGTAGCGTGTTTGGACGGAAACAAACGTTTACATGACCGCCTTCCGATAACTCTTGTTGGGCTCGCGAATAGAGACCCATAAACCGTTACCTTCTTAGTCACCTGCCTACCTCCCAACCCGCGTTGAGATTTGCTCGATTGTGAGGGTTGAGAAAGGCGATGAGCGACTGAGAGAAAGGCACTGATTTGGTACGTAACTCAAACAAAGAAGGGTTCGTAGTATCATAATCAGGAAACGCTGCTTCATAACCTTGCCTCTCAGTCGCATAACTGTCTTGTTCTTTACTACATACATGGAAGCATGGACACCCCTACCGTCAGGCCTCAGCCACAACCTCCAACCCGACGAAGATACGTAGTCCCGAACCGCGTAATTTTCTATCGACCCGAACCTCTTCAAAAACTCATTTCTTTGCCGAAGTTGGATCCTCTGCCAGGAACCTTGGACTTCGGGATTAGTCACAAATTCGCACTGGATGTCTGCGGGATCCTAGCAAACGACTTCGGGGGACACCTAAAGAAACGAGGAAGCGACGAGCAAATTGGCGCCTCCGTAGTAACCCTGGATGGATCCGAATACTTCTACTACTCAGAGGGACTTCCGAATTACAAAATCATAACCCACTTTCGGGCATGGACGCCACCTCCTGATCCACCAGCGCATTGGAAAGATGCTTTGGAGGCGTCATGGCCACCACCCATCGAGAGACCGCCGCTTCGGACCAGTGTCCCTGCAGCCGGGATGGCGGAGGCGGTAAAAGCAGACGGGAAGTGTGTCGTTTCTTCATGGCGTGCGTTCTCCTCCTGCTGATGTAACTATGGCTTATTGGGTTCTAGCGGCTAATTCTGCTTTGCAAAACGCTCACTTGGTGCCCACTTGGGAGGAGCATTGGTTCAAATACCATGCGCAGGAAGAACGCAACGTGAACAATGTGGCGGCAGGGATCGACGACTTATCAAATGGACTTGCGATGCGAGCCGACATTCACACTTTGATGGATGCGAACGTATACGTTCTAGCACCTGTCTATGGACAGATAGTCTCATACTTCCTCGTCTGGGATGAAACATATGTCTCAGAATATCACTTGTGTCAGATTGGTCTTCCGACTCGTACCTCTGTCCATCATCTGTATTCTCGTTTCGCATATTCTGTCATCCAGAACTCCCGAATTCAACCTGACGCGCCAAATACTTTCTCGATTCCCGCAACCTTGGCTCTCAAAATTTCGTCTGAGGAGAGCAGGGAGATAACATCTCATTGTTCAGAAAGTGTCCTTGAGGAGCACGAAGGCATGTCCTTCCATTTCTTGGGAAAGTTAGTAGCTGATTGCTTCTTCGTATAGGCGCGGGAGATGAAGCTCCAGATGTTCACCTTCGTAAGTTGTTTAGCCTCCTGCCCATACTACCGATTACATTAAGAAACTACTGGTTGGTTCACAAAGACAGAGAGGAAGCGGATTCTCCGCGATCGTTGGGTTGACAGGCGTCCCGAAATAAGAGTTGTTGTGGGTATGACCGAAGAGAACGATGGGGAAGGAGGAGACGAGATGAAGGAGAAGATGAAACAGTCTCAAGAGCAAACCGAGGCTGTGACGGATTTGAAGCAGGAAGTGAAAGGAGGGAAGACGGCAGGCCAAGCATCCGACGCTGGTTTCAGCCAGGACGACAGAAGCGAAGACGCTCCCGAAGACAGAGTCAAGAGATGGCGATCCAGGATAACTTAGCGGAAATTGCCCATGTATCACGGTTATTCACAAACTCGAGATTACTCAACCCTTCGCACCTTGGCATTCCCATTCCGCCAATGCAATTCACCTTAGTTCAGGGTCTGTAACCCGTCTCTCTCCTTACTTGAAGCATGCCCTGGCAACCCCAGCTGTATTTATCAAGAGAAAGAGAGGCAGGAGTCGTGGCAAACTAGTCACTCTAAGTATGCGTCAGTGGCTGAAGGGTGCGTTCAAAATTGTTTGCTCCTCAGTTTGCAAAGGGGTTTTCGCCGACAATGGTCTGCTCCTTTCTGCTCCTTGAACTCCATTCACTTCCAATTGAAAACGAAAGCAAAGATTGGCAAAGATTCGGTGCGAAGCTCATTTGGCAATGTCCATTCCTCATTCCAAATCGAAAGCTTTGAACAGCTCAAAGTTTGACTCTTGCTGAAGAGCCTCTATCGGTCTCCGATCTTTTCAAGCATCCTTTTTATAATCTAACAGGGAGGGAAAGTGGTTATAAGTAGATTGCAATAAGTTTTAACACTCGAGTGCTTGAGCGGACGCAATCTCGTCACCTCCTGTACTCTGAGCCTCAAAGTCGAAGTTCGCACTGGCCAGGTCCAAAGCAGGTCTCTTATTGCCTTCGTCCTCTTCAGACCACTTTCTAACCTCCAGCATTTACAATTATTCAGGTCAATCTGTTTTTTTCAGCATTGTACATTTCAGATCTCTCATGCACCAAGCTTGACGTGGGAAGCGAAGTTACAGATCAGAGATCAGTGCGAAGGCTTCAAGTTGCACCTCTCTCTTCAAACGATGGAGGAGCCATCCATGGCCTATCAGCCATCAACATCCTACACGAAATAATGAGTGCCGCTGGTGATCATCTTAGCACTGAAAAAGGAGAGGAAGCTTGTCCCTGCGATGTCTTTGACCTTTTCGCTGGAAGTTCAATGGAGGATGGACCACTTTCATGCTTGGGCTTCTTCGGATGATTTGCCCGGAATGCAACAACGCTTAACTCGCTATCGTTCAGGAGGTATTCTCAGACAAATGTACAATGATGGTCTTGCTGCTGAAATTGAAGGCATTTCTCGGCAACATCATCGAGACGTATGGTGAGCAGCGAGACTCCTCAGGAAACTTCGTTCTGCTCGTCCAACCTTCGTCCTCGTGCTCACGATCTACGAAGCGGACGCAAATGTCAAAAAGGCATCGCAGGACCCAAAATCTTCTAGGCTGCAACAATACTCCCTCGCTTGCCTTGTGTCTCTTGAACAGGCAATAGCCCCTGTCAAAGGCAGTGACTCTCTGGAACAGCTTCGAACTTTGTATCGGGGGATTCTTGAAGACTGCACGACAGTCTCGTTCGAAATAAAGGACCATTTCTATCAATAAGGCAATATCACTGCGTATTGTCGGTTCAGCGCTAAGTTAGTGGAGGTCGGATAGGGAGAAGAAATAATATGTTGTCCGACTGGCAAAGGCTTACATGGAGACCCAACGCCATGAATCCTCTTCTATTGCAAAATCCTGACAGGGAGTAGCTTTCTAATCACTCTTCAGCTCCGAGCGCTCATTAGTCTGTACCTGACCAGGCAAAACGCTAAAGGCTATACCCAGGCATTGCCCTTCCCCCGCCGCCTCTATTTTTGGCGGTGAAGAGATCAACTGCATCAGAAAGGTTGTGTCTCCAAGGGAAGTCCGGTAGCGATACTTGGTGGACCTGGAAACGAAAGTCCACATTGGCGAAAAGTCTCCTTCATGATAATTCAACGCGCATTCACAGACGCCGAAAAGCACGGTCGATATTTCTTCAGTTGTGATACCATCAAATGGGTGCCACCATGACATCCTGGTTAGATCCAAGTACACAGTACCTGTACACTTGCGATAAGCAATGCTGTTGGTTCCCAAACTCACCAATCCATTTCCACAACTGGTTTGCGATCCTAAAGGTAAAATGACAGCGCTCTTAGACCTGGTTTGAGCGCTGTCAGAGAGCAGATTCGAGGACATGATTTACTGTCGGCAGATCTAACCGAAAGGAGCCATCCACAGTGGCCAACTCTTGTTCTCGGCCAAGACCACCAAGCCCAGCTCCAAGACCAGCAAGTCTAGAGTTAGCTAGAGCCGTAGAGTGAGGTTGGTTGGCAACACTCTTTCTCTTTATGTTCGTCTTTTCAACCTCAATCGTCCAAACTGATTTGTTCATCAGGATACATGCCTCTCATTACTCTAGAGTTTACTTTGGGGACGTCAGAAGTGGTCTCCAACAAACTAAGGGCTCGAGAGCAATGTCTGTATGGAGTCTGCGTACCCCGAACTCTGTCAATTTGACGCCAAACTTCCATCAACGCGCCTCTCCCTCCTCGTTATGTGGCGTCCTCTCTCGTCCATGTTCCTTCGGCTGCACCCGAGATCTATCTCTCCCACCATTCAACCTCCTCCCCCGCGCTGGGTCCTCAATTTCCGACATCTAGTGTATGATGGAAGATAGAAGTTCGGTCGCGGGTAGAAAGGGAGAGCGAAGAAGGGTCAGCTGACGTTGTCTTTCCATCCCCCAACCTCCTCACTCTCCTTTATGGCCCTCTTTCGTTATCCGACCTTTCTCCTCCAGGATATGGTCGATTTACTGATGAGAGTGGGCCAGAGAACCAGGCAGGAGAATACAGAGGAGTGACGGATAGGGACGTGGTGCATCCTGATGTGGAGGAGTCGTTGCTGGAGCATTTTGTGATAGGGGTAGAGATTGGGTCAGAGCGATTTTCTGGACCGCTCAGTGTTTCTGCAGAAAGAGCGAAGGACTAGCCTCATGGTGCACGCTGCACAGGAATAAAGCAAAGTGGGACTTGATATCGTACTTGTGTCAGATCATCCCCCGTCGAGACTGGAGCGAACTCAACCAATCTCAGTTGGAAGAGTCAAGAAAAAGGTGGAACTGAGACGTCTGTTGTTTGTGAGAGAAATTAGAGGATGCAGGATGATGGTGGCGGCAGGTTTTGCTCTCTCGCCGTGGAAGGGAAACATCCAGACGTACACTGTAAGTGTAGCTAGTGGAGCACAGCTGAGGGTGAGGTCGTATGATGTTCAGGAGAACACATGTGGATTCAGCTGTTCAGTCAAAAACCGCGACTAAACCCACAAGGTTACAGCGGCGACATTATGTGAAGTGGTTTACTTGTTGACCAGTTTGACACGACCCATTGAAGCGAAGCGGAAGACCATTTTCGGCTTGCGCAACCCCCAGGCGACCAGTTTGCCAACAACACAAAGGCAAGCATTCAACCGAGTTCCACTGATGTGGCAGGCTACTTTTGGACCGTTTTTAAAGAAGACCTAGGCACAGGTCCTTTGCAACACGATTTTCTCTGAAAGTGATGGAGCAGCAAAGTTCTATCCTATGCGAGAACTCTCAGGTGGACGAGAGTGTGATTGTCCAGGTCATCCCCCCACACTTCTTCCCCGCTTCGCCTTACCTCTCCATTCTGCACTCGTTCCTCCATCGTCTCCCTTCATCAATTCACACACTCCGTACTACTTTTCTGTTTTCTCCTCAATTCACAACGTATGACTTTGCCAAGGTGCCATCATCGTCCTACTTTCCGCTCACTCGATGGCTCGAAAATGCAGTTGAGGATATTGGTGTTGCGAATCTCTGCATCCGATTCGACCCAAAAAGTATCACCGTAAGCTTAGGGGAGCTAGCGGATGTCAAAGAACCTGCAACTGTCGATCAGTCACCAGAGAAGTACCACTTTACTCGGACGTTTCTTTTGTTTCGGGAAACTCAAACTCAGGCCATCTTCGCCCAAATCGGGGTGTACTCTTTCAATGGGTCTGATTATGATTTATCATTTTTCTCAGACACTGACGTTGATACATCACCCTACCGTTCAAGCGATCAGCGGACCACCATCCAACTCTCCCTATGCCCAACTCCGGGGATTACTCCATCGCCGATCTCCCATCTGCCAGTCGAACTCCTCTCCCTCATCTTTAATATCTGCAGGTGGGGTGGTCCCTTCCCTAGCATAGAATTATGGATTGGTTCCAATCCCAAAACACATCCCAGCATCAAAACAATCTCTGCCGTCTGTCAGCACTGGAGGCATGTTTCAATTCCTTATTGGGGGGAACCTGACTTAGCGGAGGTTAAACATGCTCGCTTGAAACAACATTCTGGTGCTGGGTGCTTCTGGTCGCAAGTGAGGCTTGACAAAATGATGAGTGCTGACGTGGCCAGGGAACTTATCATGGGCTCGCCAAACGCCCGCCAAGTGTGGATACGAGCATTTTGGAATGAGGTGCATACGAAAAAGTTGTTCGATGCAATTGAAGGATTGGGAATTCTGGAGAACCTTATATTCGAATCGGGTTCAAGAAAGTGGAGGAAGGATGAGATAGAAAACCTTCTCCGAAGAACGAGTGGGAGGATCACGTTTCGTCACCTTCACGTTGCCGAAGCGGAGGACTCCCCTTCCACCTGCTCCTCTGCCGCCTCGCCATCAGAACCACTTCAGCCACCCCCTACCCTCACCTCGCTGAACCTTTTAAATTCCCCGCCTCTCCCATCCCTCTTCCTCCCGCGCAGCCTCTTGCTCTTGGATCTCATCAAAATGTGTCCGCTCCCTGCATCCTTCTCAGGCTCTCTGCCACCTCTTCTGCGATATCTCCAGATTCAGCTCGCTCCCTTCTCGGATGATGGAAGTACGTCTGTCTTACCCACTCCACTAGACCTACACAAACTCACGCATCTCCAATCCCTCTGCCTGGACGGAGGCGAGGACACTTCTAACCTTGTTCCCTACAAACTGTTCAGCACTCTAAAAAATGCAAAAGGAATAAATAGGATCCAGCTTGAATATTGTGTGATGGACTCACTGGACTTCCCAGACTTCACTCGTTGGTTCTTTGGGGATCGGAGAGAGGATGAATCTGAAAAGGAGTTGACAGTGACACCTTACCATTTGCGTGTTGATCTGTTTTTTGGCGGATGGCGTGTCGAAGAGATCGTCACTGCCAGGAGGACCGTGAACGAACATGTACTGAACCAGAACGGGGACGACAAAGCATCATGGGTTAGGGAGTGTGGGGAAGAGTGATGCACGAGGCGACAAAGTGCACTTTTCACCTGTACCGAAAAGAGGATGCCACTGTAGGTATGTCTCGCTACCCATTACTCCAACATGACAAGATTCCGGTTGTGTATTGATTTGACGATGGCATTATCATTATCGTGGCTTAGGGAAACAACTCCTTGAGTGCTTCCAAGATCTTCTTTCCATAAAGGGTCCATATTTTTAAAGATAGAATTGACATGGTAGTAATTCCGGACATCGCCAGCTTCCTGACTTTTTTCAAGTTTAGTACGTAGTGTAGTGTTGTAACAATCTCACTCGCTCTTTCCAGCTTCCCGCTAAAGAACGACAAGTTCTCAGGTCCTTGCATCCCACAATTCGAAATCTTCGGGTCTCGAGTGAACAATCAGCAAACCGCGAACAGACCACCGAATTTACTGCTGAACGGTGGATGGACTGAGATATGAGCAATCTGTCGTCTTTAAGCAGCTGTACATGTGCGTATTGTTATCATCCCTAGCTGCTTGTTTCTTCAGGCAGAACTCGAGCACAAACCGGATGGACCGGACGCATGCTCAGAGCTGCGACTTTTGAGGATGCATCGTTTTGGACTCGCTTCGAAGGGAATCACGGCGCTCATTGACCCCGTTGACCTCAGCTCAAACCCTTTGCTGCGTGATCATTTCAACTTCCTTGTCATTCCCACGAATGACTCACTGCCCTTTTCTCATCTGCTGTCGAAGAGGACCAAGAATGACAACTGTGTCCCTGTTTCTTCGTTGCAATCTTTGTTCAGCCTTCTCTGGCGCATACTCTACTTTTGGATCTGAGAGCGATTCAACGGCGCCGCCCTCTATGCTCAACTCTATGACTTACTCCTGATTATTACCCCATAAGCTTCTGGGATTCGAAGGAATGATATGGCGGTCAAGGATCGGACACAGGTGTAGTTGATCGAGTCGGGGCCTGACTGTTAGTCGAACTAACTTCCACGATCGCAAAGCCGTCCAGGCTCCTAATAATTTTCGGCAGCGAGACAGACCGCCATACAGATCGGGAGACCCCTAGAAGGACGGAACGAAATGCGAACATGCCCATTCCAACCTCTCATATACACACTGCACCGCTCAGCGAGCGCAATCAAATGACCCTTCGTTCACCCCTCTCAGCAAACACGCTTGGTCAAGGTAGGAAGAATGGGCTCACCTCTTTACCTCGAAAAATCTCTTGAGATAAAACACCTGCCATGCGCACACTGCTATCAAAAGACCCGTTTGGAGGATGGACCAGTATTTTACTCGGTCGTTCGTGCTCTCGGCGGCTGTACCCATCACACCAGGGTTAAGCACATCGTGAAACCGATGGAAGCCATATAGAACCACGCACTATTTCGATGCAGTCTTTCCCTTGTGACAATGTACTCCTGCTCGTCTTTCACCACCTCCAGTGCTTGCGATAGTAACCGTATCTCCTTCTCGATTGGTGCGACGTGGCCTTCATCTTCGATATACATGATGCCGTGAACGTTGAAGCTGTCCATGCCATTAATCAAAGTTAGTAGGTGATATGGCACTAAAGGGAGCTAGAAGGCGTCGTGAAACAACGTCTTTCCAGAATTCAACTTCAATACTTGGAAGTATGTCAAACTCTTCTATACGCTCTTTGGCGGCTCAGCATCTTAGTGGTTTTTCAGATGCAACCTCATTTGGAGAAGCCTGCTTCAGTGAGAGTTGAGCCATGAGTAGTACCACGATGCAACGAACACGAATTCGACGTTATACGAAGTGGCAACACGAGAGTAAACTCCGGTACAAAGGTGGAGCAATGGGCAAGGACTGCCATGATGTATGCTTCCACAGCAGGTAGCAGCAAACTGAGCCCACGAAATGCTATGCACAAACCCGTAGTCCATAAAAGCGAAAAGGCTCACCTGACGGTCTTCCCACTGACGGTGCTATACTCATTGCTAAAGCAATACTCATACCTCCCATCCTTGTCCGCTGTAAAGCTATAAGTGCCTGTATCCTTCTTCTCCTATTCCAGCAAGTAAACCGTCACGATCCAGCTCCCCTAGCTCACTTCTCCCAACACAACAGGCATCCACACTAGTGAAAAATCACGAACCTGCTGAAACAAGACTTTCGGTCTAGGTCCAGGATCCTTCACCCAAAAATTTATATCCAGATGACCGCCGCCTGCAACCTGGTAGGTAACTGTCATCTTGTCTTCCGCATGAAGCTCTTCAAAGAAGCATTCTTTCCCGCCAGCCGCAATGTCGATGGTATGGCTGAGGGCGAGTAATGGCCAAAGCAGGAAGAGGATAATGGAAACCATCGTTGTCATTTTGTGCAAGCTAGCGTGTCGCATTTCGGAAAGGCGAGAGAACAATCTCAAACAACCATCCAAGGCAGAGAAACTGAGCAAAGGCAATTTAAGTACAATTGACCAACTACCGACCTTGACAATCCTGCTTAAAGTGGGAGGCAGGGTAGTCATTGGTATGAAAGCATCAGAGTTTATATTGGTGCTGGTAGATGGCTCCACAGTCACGGTGAGCGATCCAGTTTCTGCCTGCACTATGAGTGCTTTGTTGTAAGATTAGACACTGCTGAATTGGACAGTTATTCATCAGGGCTCGCTTAAATCATCAAAATTTAGTGTTAAACTGCCAGTTCGGCATGATATCAATCAAATATTACATTAGTCTCACGATTCTCATTCTATTCAAGATTACTCATTCAAATGCTCACAGTTCAACGACGAGTACGATCCTCCTAATTCCGCTTCTTCAGAAAGCATCAATGCTTCTCTCTGTGTGCTTCAAGATGCCATTTACTCTGTGACTCAAAAGAAAGGCGCTCAAATTCGAGTCTTCCTTTTTTACGACTCGGAGAGCAAGGAACTCCATCAGGAGAGTAGATTCCATCGCCTTTTCAATGAGGCAGAGCATTGTTATGCCATAGATATTTCGTTTAGTCGCATATTAGCTAAAATCACCGGTCTGTTTGCATAATTTTCCTACCGCGATTTGCTAAAAAAGAACATTGCTGTCGGAAGAAACCACCTCTCGTACGCTTTCTCTCCAACTTGCCTTGCTGTCCTCTGCGTTGGATGTACGACGCCGAGTCATGTCCCACTCCTCAAAACGGCGAAGGAGGTATCCAAGCGAGTGTTGATTGGATTGCATCAGCAAGAAGAAGATCTATCCGCCGAGCTGGAGGAAGTGAATATCGAGACACTTGATCTGAGGAGTATCTTCCGTTCTTTCCACAGCAATGGAGATGAGGCAGCTGGTACCGTGGAGCTAGGGACATCAGAAAAGAGGAAGAATGAAGGTGGTGGAGCTGCAGAGCCGCATGCAAAGGTGTGTCCTTAGTCTCCCCGATTTCTGCAGGTTCTCACTGTGATCGCAAAGAGAGCGAAGCCATCTCCAGTTGCCCAGTTGACTTACTACACCGCGACTGACACGGATCTCAATGCTAATGCGGCCCTAGCTCAGTCCTCAGCCGAACCTGCCTGCGAGTATGAAAGGACACTGTCAAATCCCCAAGGAAAACCGTCACCTACTGAAAAAGGACGTGACAAAATTAAGTCGTCCTCAGATTTTGTAGAGATGAGGAGATTCGATAGACCTCATCAGACCCTTACGGATTATCCGACGCCTCCTATAAGGACGAGAAACTATGAAGAGGGAAAGCGGCTGTCTGATTCCTGGAATCCTTCCTCTGGCACGAACCCCCATCCTCAACCAGTCGCTATACGTAGACCAGGAGAAGTGACAACAGGACGGGAGGTTAATGAGTTATACGTCAGTGCTCTGCAATTCTGTGTCACCGTTCCCTGATCATCAATGGTATAGCCGCTAGTCTTTCAAAATGCCTCCACTCTGCAAACGATAATACAGGCTCACTTTAGACGCTCATGGTGAGTGGAAGCGCAGGATGAGGATGTGCAATTCCGATTGCAAACAGAGCCATGCCTATACCTTAACGGATGCTCAACTGAGGCAATTCACGGATGAGTTGAGGCATGTCGAGCTGTGCAGTGCACGCAAGGAGTGTGTCCTTGCTAATTCTCAGCTTTCCACGCCCTGCCCATACAACAAACACTGGACAGCCCCTGACGTGAAGAACTGTTCTTCGTTTCCGTTCCAGCTTAACTAAAAGGTATTGTAGAAACGAGAGGATGTTCATCGACGCGACAGGCTGCGAACATCAGACGAGAGGAACGTAATCGATGATTCTCCTACAATAATCTACCACTCGTCCCGCTCGGTAACTTTCTTGCCTATGTCGTAAGCAAGTGTTGAAGAATCTGCAGGAACCACGATCCGCAGGTCCATGTATCGTCAATCCTAACCGCAAGCTAGATTTGGACAAGGTGCTCTCTTGTTTAGATTCTGGATATATTACTTACAATTAACCCAGTCTTTACTCCTACAGAATCCCCGAATATGTATAGGCGACGCCGTCGGTCACTGTGACGAAGAATGTGGCCGAGAACATGTCCTTTTCTCAACTGAAGAATATGCCAAGTTGAAAGAGACGGTCCGGCAGCACCTCAACTGCGAATCCCAGTTGAGATGTCATTTCTTCAGCGAGGAGGACGACTGTCCATTTCACAATAGGCATTGGTCAGAAATGAATAGTTGTCTTTAGAAATAGTGGAACTCAATGTGAGTATACTGCCTTGTCATTCTAATTCCAATCCCTCGCTTCCTACTTGAACGTTGAACGTTGAACGTCGAACATCGAAGACGCGAGATCGTAATTCAACGACTCTCGATTATTCTCGATACTAACCTCACACGCACCACTCAGGCTTCGAGCTTCCGAGTCTCCCTTGCCTCACAACAACAAGCAATCAGCCGCCAGAAATGGAAGTGTAGTCCAATGATAGCATCTGTACCGCAAAGAGCAATTGGTCTCGAAGGATTGATCGAGATGAGTTGGAGTGTCTCATCGGAATACTCTTCAGCACGCCTGGAATCCGTGAAAATTACAATTATTTAGAGCCTACAAGCAAAGAGCTCCATACTTTTTCTACCATTGGTGATGATGTGGTCGAACTTCGGAAAATGGTGACTTCAATGTCGCAAGCTTGAAGCATTGGATTCTATCAGGTCCAATGAGGGGAGATGAGTGTATTCGGCTGGGCGATGATAAAGGCGTCCAAGCGAACAATTCAGCTCGCCTGATTTTGGCTATCACCAGGACACCAGTCGCAAACGTATTCCAGCTGTTTGCAGTGGGCTGGCTGCCAAGGTCACTGATTATCCATTTTTGAAGGGTTTCATCAAGCTGAGACCGATGCCAACGACACCTTCGCTCGCAAATATGACTATTCAGGTGCCTTTTCTCCTTCCATAGGCGGAATTGACCCTGAAGACTCCCCTCTCGTTTAATAGTCGGACTTAGGAAAAGCGAATCAGACCAATTACTGTGAATCCTGACAGATTGGACACGGAACACGCGATTCGACCTTTTCTTATTTTACGACTTGAAACGCTTTCGAGTTTCTGTCGCTACTCCCAATCATCTCTTTTACACGCTGCCTGGACATTTTCGGGGAGCCCCTCCATGGAACTGTGCCCTCGAATTAAGCGCTCTGTCGACTGAGCACTCTCAAACCGTCATTGGTTCTTCCACTCCATTCCGTTCTAAATTTCAGGCATAGTGCACTCTCCGATCCATGTCCTACTATCTACGAGAGATGCCATCTGGCAGGCACAATTCTTTGGACTTATCCTACCTCACCCTGATGACCTTCCTGTGCGAATTTCATCAAACACCGCAAAGCCATTCTCCGGGGGTACAGCTAGTTTTACGCTGAGACAAGCGAACAGCTGCAAGATTCCGGTCTATCTGCTGAAGTGCTCCAGGCAACGTGGGATTGGCATCGTTTGCAGTCGAAAAACCGGTTCAAACGACCAAAAAAAAGTGCTTTATGAACAAGGAAAGCACCCGACAAAGCAGGGCAAGACTGTCGAACCCATTTCCAACTCTGCGCCGATGACGACTACAGGAGCATCGAATTAAGTTCTAACGGATAGGTAGACCAGAGGATCCTAGAAGAAGTGCAAGTGGAGCCCTCAAGGTTTGGGGACACTGAGCCGGACGGTGCCATAAAATATGGAGAGGTGGATATGGTTGTTTTGGCGTTTCAGTAGCCACTAACAAGTCAATGTTGATAATGTTTATGATAACATGACATTCTATTTTGAGGCCAAGCATGGAGGCGTGAAGCGCAGGAAGCTGAAGCTAACGATTATCACAATTGGTTCGCGAGCTGACACCCAAAGCATCTTCTCAGAGTATAGTAGTCGAATAGTCAGGACATCTACCTCCCACAAAGATCAACATTCGATGTTTATTACGTTCCGATCCTATCAATGACATTAATGACGGACGCTTCAGCTCGCTTCCCAAATTCATCTTTCAGCACAATCAGTTTCATTTCACAAAAGTAATGCGATGTATAGAGACATTATCGCCCGACAAGTCAAAATCATTAGCTTGAACACAAATCAGGAGGCTGGAGAACCGTTCACAATCTGGAATAAAAGAAGAAAAGCCTGTCGATCGAATCACTCTGAAAAAGGGCAGCTTAGTCTCACTTCTTCCTTTTCTTTGCAGACTCGACCTCCTCCGGTGCGGTCTTCCTCTTCGTCCCATTCGGCGTCACAGTCGCTTTCACTGCAGAAGCAGGTTTCTTAGGCGGCTCCGTATCGTCTTCCTCCGACTCGGACTCGCTCGAGCTTGAAGCTTTCGAGTCGTCCTCCTCTCCGGAAGAGGACTCGCTCTCGGATTCAGAAGAGGACGAAGCTGGAGTTCGTGCCTGTCATTCTCATTTATTAGAACCTGTACCTGTGCGGGGGATAACGGGTGACGTGCCTTTGACGCGGCTGCAGCTTCTTTTGTCACTGCCACAGTCTTGGGTGTGGCGGTCTTTTTCTCCGCTGCGACCTGTCCACACGAACCATCAGTGGGACGGTCGTGATAGACTGGGAGAAATGGACCACGCACGACTTTGGAGACTGGTTTTTCCTTCTTCTCCTTCTCTTTACCCTTATCCTTCGCGACTGGCTTCTCTTTCTCAGCTTCCGAAGTCTTCTCCTTCGTCTTTCTCTCCTTCTTCTCCTTTACTAGTTCGGGATGAGCTTTCTGGTACTCTTCCATGTCCTCCTTGTACGTCTCGAGCAGTCGGGCGTGCTTGTCTTGATACTCCTGCTCTCACAACGGTTCATGGTTAACGTCCATCTCAGGTGATCCAGAAAACACAAGGAATAAGGGAACAGTTCCCATCATAGCTTCAAGGAAGTGGAAACTATCGAGGAAGAGAACATAAAAAGAAGGCAAACTCCAGTCTCCCGGTCTAAAATGAAGAAAGAACACACCTTCTTCTGTTCATCGTTCAAGTCCTTCCAATCACTCCCAATCTGTTTCTGCAACTCTGTCCAAGTCATTCCCGGATTCTCAGTCTTCATCTTCTCAATCATGCCATTCTGATACATCAAATAAGCGCCAGGCGGCTTCTTCGGCGCATTCGGGTCCCTTTCCTTCTTCTCCTTCTTCTCCCTAACAGCTCCCTCCTTCCTCGCCCTCTTCACAGGTGCAGCGTCAGCTTCCATCGTCGCAAAAGTAGGCAGACTCTTGGGACCGCCTCCACTCGTTCCTCCAGAACTCTTCGTCTTTCCATTAGCCTTTGCTTCCTTCGAACTCGCATTCGGGACGGCAACGGCATAAGGGGTAGGGTTAGCGAAAGCGGGACTGGACGCGAGACTCGAGTCGGTGAAGAGCATTCCGGCGTCGAGGAGCGCTCTCATCTTCTGGAGGTCTTCGCCGTTCGCGAACTGGGCGCAGTGGGCGAGCTGGTCGAGGTAGCGGTGGAGGTTCTGTTGGGCGGACTGGAGCTGGTGGGTCGAGTTGGCGACTTGTTGGTGGCCGTTTATTATCTGGGACTGGAGGATGGAGATGTGCTGGAAGATGTTGGTCACGCTCGTCATCAGCGTCGACGTCTGTGCTGCGTCAGGGGGAGCCATGCTGGGTTGTCGTGAAAGAGCTGACTGCCAAAATAAATTTTTGTGCTGGTGGGGCGGGCGGAATTTGCACAACAAAAGAGATGATGATGATGATGATGTCTATTATTGGGCTTGACGCGACTGGCCAGCTCTTCGCCTTCGCCAGAATGAAGTAACGACACATGACTAGACTTCCTCTCCTCTCCAAGAACGTAAGAAGTCTTAGACCTGAAGCAGGTTTTTCTTTGCCCACTTTGCAGAATTGATTATTCTGAAGCAGAACAGGGATAGGCGGAGGGTCCCAATTCCTCCAACTTTGGACAAGGCAACACTCTTCATTGCATTAGGGGTTTCAAGACAGTTTCAGCGGTTTGGAGAATCCGCAGTCCACCTTGGGCAATTAAGCGGTCTGGTTTTGAACCTTTCTTCTCAAAGTCGAAAGTCTTGGGCAGTTAAGTGATTCAGCCAAATCTGCATCCGTCGCCTATGCCTTTTCGTTTTCAGCGGTTGCGTTCAGCGGTTTAGCTGGATCGAGTAGTGATCCATCACCGAGGCATACTTCTACCATCCTTTCGTGTCCGCAACAATCAGTTCCCTCAGTTTTGTACCAAATAGGAATCGTGATGATGAGATACGAAGGTACCTTCTTTGCCAGCAGAAACTGAATTCGCGGCCCGTGTACCACATTAAGCGTCCCCCGACTCTCGAAGCCATCGAAGTTCCTCATTCTCGCG
>MU271752.1:0-26982 GCA_021432655.1 Atractiella rhizophila
AAGGCGAGCTCAAGAGAAGTACCCAACAAATTTGTAGCCTTGATAGGCGAGCAAGTCCACCATAGTTGCCTCGCTTCCGACGTTGAAAAGGTAACAGAAGAACTTGATGAGGAGAATCTCGAGGAAGAGAACTCCAATGGCCGTCGAACTTTTCGAGCCCATCATGGAAGGGTTAAACTTGCCTGAAAGGCCGGAGTGTAGACCGGAGAGGAGGACATAAGTGGTGAGAGACATCACTGTCCCCTGTTGTCAGAAAGTAAGAGGGAACGAAGATGACCGAACGTGGAATATATAGGTCGGGGGAGTTTATATCTTCTCGCGGCGGTTTGTAGCCCTCTGCCTGCCCTCCGGTCTCTGTGCGTCGGATTTGTCGCGCCCATGGTCTAAACCACTTTTCGTCAATATTTAAGTTTCAACTGAGAAGAGCAGGCACACTTATGTCGCCATGGGAAGAGTACGAGCCGTATTTTTCGTGCTACGTAGAGGTTGGAGACGTTGAAGGAGTGTTTGAGGTATGTGAGAGGAAGCCACTTCGTGAGCTACGTGTTCGCCTTAGAGGTGAGCATAAGCACAGAAGCAGCAACGCACATTTTTTTCAACGTATTCTTGCCCTGCGCCAATAGCGCTCCTCCCGAACTGCACACCCATGGCTGCAGTAGCATCATTCACTCCCCAAGCTCCGATTTGCGACTGCATCCAATCGCCGTATCCATGCTGCGAGGAATATTGGCCGCTGGGCTGGTTGGCGTAAGAGTGCTGCTGTGGCGAGATGTAGTGGGAGCCCTGATAGACGTAGCTCTCCTGCTGCTGCTGGTTTGGTCCGTTGTAGAAGCCGTTTGAGGACGGCTCAGTGGGTGAGCTGAAGCGCTGGTAAGACGAAGCGCCATACTGACTTGGGGGGGTGTCAGACGGTGGCGGTGGGCTGGTGCTAGGTATTTTGTAGGGCGGATGGGTGGGCTTAGGGTGCTGCAGCGGCGGTGGAGAGGCCATAAGTGAGGAGTAGTCGATGGTTGTGGTTGTAATTTCGCAGGGACTCAGAGTTGACGAAACGACCAACACGTCGCGCTCGCGGAGCAGCACAATGTTCAACCAACGATATTCCACACAGGGAATCCATGCCCAACTCCATGCTGATATAGGTCTGTCCACCTCCTCAAGTATTATCCACTCACAACTTTACAGACAGAGCTTGCAATCCGATGAGGTCGCAGCCAGATCTCGCACTCAACTTGGAAATCGCGTGAGTGTTTACTGTGGTATCTGGGAATCCAGACGCTTACTGGACATGTATGATAGCGATTTCGTAAATCAGAAGAAGGCTAATGCGTACGAGCTCCTCCGTAACCCCCAAATTCCACTCATTCAAGCTGAAGGGTAGCCCTCGAGAAGCATGCTTTCATGTCGTCGAATTAATCAACAACCGTGATCAGCATGTCTCTATGCTCTCTCTCACTCTGCTCGACATCCTAGTTAAAAACTGCTCCTATCCCGTGCACCTTCAAATCGCAACGAAGGACTTTCTCAACGAGCTCGTTCGTCGTTTCCCAGAGAAACCTCCGGCCTTTCCTCCTCCACCGATGGCCAAAATTCTCGAGATGATACATGAGTGGAAGAACACGCTCTGCGTCAGTAGCAAGCATAAGGAGGATTTGGTACATATTCGGGATATGCACAGGCTGTTAGGATACAAAGGTGAGCGGATCGCTAATCTAATTCAGGAAGTCGTGACACAAAGAGCTTTAAGGATATCGCTTTCCAACATTTGACCGGAGAAGTGCTGGCGTGCTTAATCCTGCGGACAGTTTAAAAACCCCTGACGAGTTAGAGGAGGAAGATCGGGCGGCACAGTCTGCGAAACTGCAGGAGCTCATTCGTCGCGGCACTCCAAAGGATCTACAGGCTGCTCAGGAGCTGATGAAGGTTATGGCTGGCGCCGTCAGTATACCTTTATTTGTTTCAAGTTCTTCTCTGATTGGGCACGGCAGGACACGTCAAAACGACCAGATTACGCTTCTCAGACGTCAAAAGAATTGGACAAGATACAAAATCGTGTTTTGGTGCTGAACGAGATGTTGGACAATGCTACACAAAACGAAAAGTTTGTGGAAGGTGATGCTTATGACGTGCGTACCTCCAACTACCGCAGATCGAAACCTGAATCCAGTTTCATAAACAGCAAGTCGCAAAGAAATGTCGACAGGTACAACCCAAGATTCAGCAATGGATAGGCGATGCAGCTGAAAATGATCCCGACAGCATGGGTGACTGAAACTTCCCGATCTGCAGAGTTGTGATTGATTCCCTTTCAGATAGGTTGCTTATGATAAACGACCTAATCAACAATATCCTTCAGAGGTACGAATCTTTTAAGAAGGGGGATCGTTCCGTAACGGCAGAAGTCATGCCCAAGTGGGTCGATCTCACTTGCCCGCCTTAGCTTTCTGACCTATTCACCAAGTGCTGCTGCCTCTACGAGCAAGAGCAAAGAAGTCTCTTTAATCGATTTCGACGACTTTGAGGCACAACCGGCTACATCCAACCCTGGCCCCAGTGCTGTTCCTAGTAACAGTGGGTTGTCGTCACTCTTAGATCTCGACCCCTCTTTTGCGACAAGTTCACCAGTAAATTCCAACGTCCTGAATCAGACAAACAAGGCATCTTCCCCACTGTCTACGATTAACTGGAATGCGACGTCTGCCCCGCCTATCCCGTCACTGATAGCAACTCCAACTTCATTCAATTCCATCTCGTCATCCCAACCTAATTTCTTCCCAACCATGGATCTTCTTGGAGAAAGTGGTGGTGGTATTCGTTTGCCGAGTCGAGTAAACACACCTATGAACGGAAGCGCCCTCTCCAGTCCACAACTTGCCGCGCTGGGCTCTACTTCGACAAGCCCGTTGACACAGAACCAGGCCACCTCGAGCTCCTCTCGGCCAATTCAGCAGACAGCTCAGAAGCAGTCAGACCCATTTGGGGATCTGCTCGATCTCAAATTCTAGCGTCAGAGGTTTGCAATGGCTGGAACCACAGGGGCGTTGTATTTAGATGGCAGCATTACTTTGCGGGGAAGTATATAAATCATTTTGGAAGCATATTTCCTCTCGGGATAGTTAGAGAGGTCTGGGTCAGATCGTCCACAGACTGTAACAGGTTTGATTGCAGCGCATTCATGAATAGCCCTCGCAAGCTGCCCAAACACACCCATAATACAGAATATGCTGGTACGATAATGCGTTGTCTAGTAGCTCGTCTAGTGGTGTAGCTCTCCCTTCGCATCAGCCTCAGCAACCATACCCAAGATTTTGACTTGCTCCGCGACATTCTTGAGCACTGTCTCATTACGTTAGCACTTGGCATCGAGCTGTCAACTCCTCGTACCCGCAATAACACTTTTGTTCCCATCAATCCATCCCATTGCTTTATACTCTAACGCGTCCCCTTTGTAGCCGAATTGGGCATCCTCTCGTCTCACTTGTTCACACCATTCTACTAGTAAGGACCTCACTTTCCGCAGATTGTGTCGTGGTATCCGAGGAAAGAGATGATGCGAGACCTGCATGTGCAGACCACCGTGAAGGAAATCGAGATAGCGAGGACAATCAACGTCCATGGTTGTGCGCAGTTGACGGGACGGGAAGGATTCGAGAAGTCCAGGGTCTTCCGTCGGTTGCGAATAATGTGAAAGGAGGATCTGGCGATGACTCTTGGAACAGGCAATTATGGTGGACCACAAGAACTCACCTGCACGTGCACTGGGCTGGCTGTGATGAAAGCGAGAAAACCGAACAGCCATCGTGTTCCTACAGTTGGTAGGTGACCTACGACTCCGTAGCCCCACCACAGCCAGAACAAGGAGAGCGCCAAAAGTTCAAGGAACAGCAATTTTCGTGGCAGTCCTTGAACGTGGCGATTCTTGAAGAGGAATACATATGAGTTAGCAAATAGGTTGACGCGAGCGACGGCAAGAATAAAATAGTATGATTTATGCCTTCGGTTGGTTAGTGTCAGCATGAGAGGGGAACAGAAACTACATACTGCATGCGCACCATAATTCTAGACACACTGTCGAAAGTCATTGCACGCTTGTAATAAGTTGACCACATAGAGTTAAAGAATTTCGTAGATAGTGCAAAGAACGGAATATGTTGTATATCAGGGTCGTGCTCTGGATGGTTTGTGACGAGGTGATGCACGTTGTGATTCTGGGGAAAACTCTCAAAGAATTGCACAGATGAGACAACGGAGGAACCTACATCACACCACCAACCAATACTGAGACCCCCTATGAAATCAGCAATAAATATTCCCCATAGTCGGTCTTTGTACCAGTCGCCAGTTATGCCGGTGTGACCAGCGTCGTGAGCGATAAAGGTAAGCTGATGCCAGAAGAGTCCAAAGAATATGCCTGCAAAACCAACGCTGCCAAATTGACTCCAGCTTTTAAGGGGAGCTCTCTGGGCGGTAATGTAAAAGTAGATGGAAATGGACAGAAGGATTGAGAGTCGGATGAGGTCGTTTCCATAGCCCCGAAAGATATCAGTCCGGGTGAGCAACCCAAGATCTGTGACCTTTCGCTTGAACTTTCGGAAGCTCTTTGCTACCCTTTGCTCTCGCTCCATACTCAGGCTCGTGGAATGCCATGGCGGCAGCTCCAGGTCCACTCTCCCGGCGTTTTGAATAGGTGGAACCAGCGGCACCCATCCTTCTTCTGCGAGCGTTCCAATGGTCCACTTGGCCATCCGGTACTCGATTGTGTGCGACGTATGATATGCCTCAATTTCGTCCGTTGCATCTCGCCCAATAAAGTGAAGAATAGCGAGATTCCCTCCAGGGTGGTGGGCGAGCCATGATTGGGGAACCTTGTAGACCTTTGTATGGTGCACCACAAGCAGCTCACCGCGGGAGACCCGTTCCTTCACTTCCTCTCTGCTAATCAACTTGGGGTCTCCAGCCATGATTACCTTGGTCTCCTCTTGGATATTTAATTTGAAATGAAACGTTGAACGTGAACATTATCTCAGCTGGCGACTGCGGAGACATAGGGTTATCGGGAATCTCAGGCTGAGGCTTTCTGTTTTTTCTTTTGACAGCCTTTCCCTTGTTCTGCTGAGGTTCAGACTTGAAGCATCCCCTCAGATATTCATTTCCAGGATGGATTCTATAACAGTCCGCACCCGCCAATTCCTTACGAATCGCCTCCTCGCGCGCAAGCAGATGGTGGTCGACGTTCTCCATCCGACTCGAGCAAACGCTTCCAAGGACGAGGTACGGGACAAGCTCGCGGCGATGTACAAGGCTCCTAAGGACAACGTCATTTGCTTCGGTTTCCGAACGCAGTTTGGAGGGGGCAAAACAACTGGGTTCGCATTGATTTATGATTCGAAGGAGGCGGCTTTGAAGTTCGAGCCCAAATACCGGCTCATCAGGGTACGCTCTTCTCTCACTCACTTTGTACACTGGAACAGGGTTGATGTAAATGAGGGATTGTTAGTTTGGTATGGCGGAGAAGAAGGATAAGACTGCAAGGAAGCTGAGGAAAGAGAGGAAGAACAGGGCTAAGAAGTTTAGGGGTACCAAAAAGTCCAAGGCTTCGGAGGCTCAGAAGAAGGGTGAGATTTTCCTTTGGTAACAGCCCCGAGTGGATACTGATATCTGAGCATGGATTTTAGGCAAGAAGTAAAGCTCGCTCCGACTATCGCGATCTCCTCCCTCTCATGCACCTCCTCCATCTGCAACTGCATTTCTATGGCACATGCAATTATTTCATGTTCAAAAAAAGCCATCTCAACGTGATCATGATCAGAGCAAACCAATTTGAAAGACTGAATGGGATGTCTTTAGGAGTAGTATATAAGGTTGTGGTTGGCATCATGGAAGTGGGCTTGTTGGCAAGCGGAGGTCTGATTAGTAACTAAGGGCCGGAAAGGAAGAGAGAGCTGGCGAACACTCCCACTCTGACGACTCCTTTACTCTGATTCCAGCTCAGAGTGTCTTAATGCGCTCAGAAGTGACAGATGTGCGAGAGTGACCAAAAGGTCCGTGCATGAAAGGATGAAACATGCTCACACAAGTTCAATTCTCAAAACAATGTCATTTTAGCAAAGCTACAATCTTGCTTTCTACGGCACTTGCATCCATAGCGCCGTCGAGCGACGCTTGCTTCTCGACACCGTTTTCTAACACCGCGTTTAAATGATTACCACCTTGACCCATGCACCAAAGAGAGGACAAACCGAATCGTGCCCACACGCGTGGAGGGGTGCCGTGTGCTTCTCGAATGAGGATCTTGAGGTCAGGATTTGCGGTCTTGATTGGAAGGTAGGAAGACTGAATGAAAGCACTATCGTTCGCAGAGAGTCAACGAGGGTGTAACCAGTACTTGAAATGACAAACCGAACGCCAGCTGATGCCGGAGAAGTCTGGCAACCGTGCAGCCGGAGCTCTTTGAGTGCTGTTGGAAGTGCCTTGCGAAGGATTGATGTCTGTCGATTAATACAAGTTAAAAGCTCGTCAAACTAAACAGAACGGCATTCACCATTGCGTGCAGCCTTGAAACAGATTCTTTGAGGGTAATAAAGTGCTCAATAAAGTAGTGGCCAAGGTGCAAGTTCTTCCTCTGCTCGGTCGGAAATCGCTGGGACAAACCTAACCAACAACAACAACACCTTCACTGTGACTGCCCGTTTGTTTGATGCTGGGAGCACAACCATAGCTTAAGAGGGTAAGCGTTGGTTCTCAGTGTCTCTAGCTCTAACGGCCCTCCTGTCAGTATGGACTGTCAGGAGGAGTTTAGCTCGGACGGCGAATCCTCGAGGGCTATGATTTGGAAGCAGGAGAACGAGTTACTCGAGCGATACAAGTCCCTCCCTCCCGCCGCTTCTCCTCGCTTAGGCGGTACGCCTTCTTCGTCCTCTTCCACACATTCTACTCGAAAACGACCCTCGACCAAGGAACCAAGCTCAAGCAACGATCGGCCGTACAAGCGCGTGAGGTCACTGAACAGCGTCAGTTTGCTGGATGTGGATCAGGAGGATGAGTGGTCACGAATGAGACAGAGCAATAGGGAGGGAGGAGATTGTTTCAGGCTTCTGGGTGAGCTTATGATGAAACAGAATAAGGAAAAGGGGAAGGCGAAAGTGAAGGGGGAAGGGCGGATGAGGAGAACAACAAGCGAAACCGAGTTTGGGTTCCAAGGTCTCAGGAACAGCAATGTGGAAGAACGCATGGAGCCACAGGGGAAGAGAGTGGTGGACGTTCTGCAAGAAGCTTCTCAAGTCAGTGAAGGGTCGAAAACGCAGGAGGTGGGTCAGCTTTCGTTCTGTAGTTCGCGTATTGAACGGGCTGTGTAAAGTGTCTTCACCGCGAAACATCTCTTACATTCGAGCAGCCTATCAAAACAAAGCCAAAACCCAGCAACGACGGGATCCCAAGACTCAAAGCCAAAGCGACCGCGCCAACCAAGCGGACCTTCGATGTTTCTCTGGATTCTCTTCCAAAACAGAAATCTCCGAATACCAACATGAACAAGCGACTTCACAAAGGATCAAAACCTCCTAATTCAAAGAAGGTCCAAGCTCCTCCTACCAGACAGCCATCTGCCCCAAACGCTCAGGTGGTCGCCGATCTGGTTCAGAGCAATCATCAGACTGTTTCGCCTGTCCAGCGGAGACCGACTGCTTCAATGGTTCAAGTTACACCTAAACCCGTTGTGTCGAATGACTCCAATTCGACAAAGAAGCAGCCGAATCCTTTAGACGAGTTCTTGGATTTACTCGACGCGGATATACTCGATGATGATTTTCTCTAACAATCCGTTCCGTTCGATCAAGGTGCCACCTTTTAACTTTTATATCTTGCATCATCGTACTCTCAGTTATACCAGTTCGCTTGTGTATTCAGTGACTTTCTATTGTTCGATTCTTCAAACGCACTCTATTAAACTGCAATGCAAGCTAGGTTGAACTAGTCCTACAAAAATAAAGCGTGTACATCCACATAAATCCAGGAGTAAGTAGTAGTACAGACTGATATCAACTGTGGAACGACATGCTTCTAACTGCTAATCCTTACAATTTACGACCAAGCGAGTTCCAAATCATTACGCACTGATCGTTAAAGGGGCGTCACACAAACAAAACTCCCACAAAGGATTCAAGCCGCAGCGAGACCAGCAGCGAGCGCTCTCCACCGCCTGGCTCTTTCCATTGAATTCGCTCGTACCCTCCTCGAGAGTCCTCTGGCCTTCTCCTCCAGGGCAGTCCAATTGATCTTCTCCAATTCCTTGCTCAGAGTGTCCGCAAACCGAGGAGCGAAAGCGCGGTGCTGTCGGATGGCAAGAGACCGTGCGACCACACGTCGGGGAACTGTAATGAAGATGCGCTCTGTCGGTTGGGGATCGACAACACACTCGCTGAGCTTTCGTTTCCGCTTCAGGAGACCACGAAGAGCATTCTTGAACCACCAGAAGTGGAGCATGAGAGCTGCTCCGAAGAAGAGAGTGATTTGATAATCCTTGAGCGAATTTGCTGGATAGTCCCGCCGAGAGTGCGAGCGTCCATAAGGAGTAGAGTACTACAGATATCATCAGGATAATTCGTACGCTGAAAAGGAGAAAACACGCCAAAATCATTACTAGAATGTGAAAGGCCACTCGGGTGAGGAAGAACGAAGTGCTGCATATGCATGAGATACGCTTGATGGACAAAGGTTGTTCACTTACGCGAATCCCATTTCACGGGTAAGAAGCCACTTGTGCTTGCTGACTGGTGAAACTAGCGCATTTCGCGGCCAGAAGTTCGAGAGTGCGAGGATCACGGTTGGAAACTAGCAATGGGATTTCAACGATGTTTGAGAGTGAGCAAGTGGGATCGAACGAACCTCCATGACAGAAACCAGGAGAAAAATGGTTCCCCAGCCTTTGCTGTGGATGTAAGGTACGAGCAAAGCATCTTAAGTTCTCGGTTGGTGACTTGTCCTGGGTTTGGGTTAGAACAGACTTACAAAAAATGTGATGCCCCCATCCAGTAGCTTTGGTCAATGGGTAGAAGGAGAAGCTGAAGAGAATATCGGTGTATAGATATGCGACAAAGAATGACAGGACAAAGGCTTCGAGTCTAGGCCTTGATTGAAGGAGGGCAATGTCTCCATGCGCGAGAAAGTCAAAGACGGCAGGAAGCGATCCGACAGTCATCACACAAGCGCTCAGGCTGCGAAAGAAAGCAGTCATCAGTGCGATGCTTAGGAGTTTGTAGGACGTACAAAGTTGGAATCCAGCTCTTCCTCCGTTGGTAGAGTTTCGAGCTGTCTTCATCAATCGCCAGTGGCTTCAAGAAGCTCCTCGATATCATGAAAGCGGTCCAAATGAACAGGATCGAGCAGAAGAAGTAATCGTTATCTACGAGCAAGAACATCTCGACGAATGGCCTTGTCCGACAATCGTAAAGTAGACCTGGGCAAAGGGAGCCTCTCGCGTCGAGTTGGCTCAAAAGGGAAACGAGGAAACAACGTTCCTTGAGTGGCAAAAGCGCGGAAAAACTCCTGCCACCAGGAACGTGCGCGCTAAGTCCTGAGGGGCCTGGATGCTCCTTCTTTAGGGTGTCCGATGGGTGTGCATGACTTGGGTCCATTAGAAAGAAAGAGAGAAGTTGTCTGCACGACACTGCAACACTTTGGATTTTGCTGGAACGCGTAAAGAAGCGCGTATTTTCAATCGTGTTAGAGCGGGAAGAAGACAGATCTCGGCGGGGATACAAATTACATTACGTCACCTCATAGATGCCTCGGTATCTTGAAAAGTTTCCTGAACGACGCAATCATCATTAGTATGTGAGCTGATGAGAGCACCTCATGGTCATCAGCAGAAACTGGGGTAAGAAGCTCCGACAAACGGTTCAACAATACTCGGTACTCAGTTACATTAGTGAACCTTTTGCCCCGGTTATGGTCACACACAACAACTTTGCTTTGATTATTGTGATAGCCACATGTGATTATCATAATATGATTGATTGTGAATGTGGATCAACACCGATCGAGCTGGATCAAGCACCTCAGTGGGCTCAGTGAGGTAAGGTGAAAGAAAGCTCGGAGGAAGCAGGATGAAGTGAGATCGCATGTCCTATGCAGCCCTGACCCTAGTCGGAGTTAACGATGCGTGAAACACTCGCCACCCGTCTCACACAACAACGACCACTCACACCAGAGACTTTCAAGGCAAAGCAAGATTACAGTGGGCATCCCACACGCGCTCTAGTCGACACTCCGCCAGGGAGACAGTCCGACGCCCGCGATTTCTCAGAACTAAACATACATTCCCACCTCCATCAAATCCGACCCTCTCCATATCGACGATGATACACCTCCCCAGGGACTGCTAACAAAGGTCTTCCGAGGCTGCAACACACATACGGTGTGTCCAATCGATATATCTGCACTTTTTCAACAAGAGTTTCCACGGTGGGACAAATTTTTCTGTATCGGGTCTCCTCCCATCGCATCCGCAACTACAACATTCACATACCCAGTCAGCAACCAACTAGCACTTCCCTTACTTCCATCCACCGATCGACCAGATTGCCAAATTCTAGCTGAACCCTCGAATCGTTTGCCTCCAACCTTTCCAGAAACTCAACCCCGCATCATCCTACATCCACCATGTCCTATTTTATCCCCGCCCCGTCACTTTGTCCCGTCTCCTCTGTCTCCACTGCATCCTCCGATTCATCGTCAACCTCCATCTCTTCGGAAGAGGGAGTTGACGAGCCTCCCGACAATTTCAATAGGGCAGACCGCTCTCCTTATTCCCCCTTATTCCTGTCACCCTACCTTAATCCTCGACTTTTCTCCGTCCTCACGTCATCGCCCCCCAAACGTGCCACGCAGAGCCAACCCGTTCTTCCCATTCTCTGTCAGAAGTCATCTACTCCTAGTCTCTCTTCCATCGGAAGGAGAACGAAAGACAAGATCAGGAAGTCTGTCCGATTCAGTGGCTCAACGGAGAATGTGACTGCAGAGTTCGAGGAACCTGGGAGAGAAGGACTTGGAGACGTTGTTGCAACTGTCTGGATGACATGGAGTGGGGAGATTTATGACAGGACCCCCATCGGTCAGTGAACCTTTCATTGCGTTCTTGAGCTTATGGTGGATGAGTTTGTAGAGCCTTCCGAATGCCTTGACATGCCAAAAAGAGACGAAGAAAAGTGTCTTTGGATTAAGTGGGCATGGCCGCTATATGAACTGAAAGGTGCTAACTGAACTCTAGAGCGTTTCAACGTGAATCTGCTCGAAAGGCTGAATTGGCGAAAGCTAAAGCCCTCGGTTCTCCTACCTCCACTCCCGCTCCCACCTCCTACGAGGAACCGCTGCCTATGAGGTGCAGATTTGTTGCCGCAGCGAGTATGGCGAGGGAATTTATCGGTCGAAGGAGGTACGCTGAAAACGAGAAAGAAGCCAAGAACGTGCCCGTTAGTCCTGCTTTGAGCAACCAGATGGATCTTCCCACTGCCACGGAGGAAGTCGTCGATATGCAAGGAGTTACGGACGAGATGGTACAAGAAGATGAAGACGAGACTCATGACGAAACCCGAACTGTGGAGGATGATTCCGAGGGAAGTGACGAGGAGGTGGTGGACAAAGAAGTTGATGCGCCATTCACGTACGCCATCACGACCATCTCGCACGAAAACACGAACGAGAGGAAGGATACTAAGGACATTCCTCTGAGTCCCAAAGGTTCTCCCGATCAGAAGGAGAAATGCAAAGAGAGGAAGGCCCGATTTGGAATGTGTGGCATGGGCAAGTGGACCAGAAACGAGGTTTACTCCAGCTGCGACGCCCTCGGAGGCTTCTAATCCGCTTGCATCACGACCACCGATTGTCCATTCACCTACGAGTTTTCAACAATTTCCCTTTATAGAATTCCTCTCCAATGCTGCCAATTTCCTCGATTCTCCCTCATCCTCTGTCTCAACGGGTCGTCCTCTTTTGATCTTTCTCCTCTTTCCGAGTGGAACACCTTCAGATTCGTACTACACTTCACCCTCACGTCCTTCATTGTCACGGCAACGCTCCCGCCACCTGGACTCTTGCAACAGTTGTTTCACCTTCCAGATTCGGTATTCCCATCAGTAGCAAGCGTCTTAGGTCTAACAGCGAGCGTTTTCTACCAACCCGCACACGGAATTGTCGTCCCCTACACTATCGAATGCCAAGAAGATGTGAATATGCTTATCCTTTGATTTTTCTGAACACTCTTATTATAGCGTCGTTTTTACACCAAAGTTCGTTTGCGTCTTGTTAACCTCAATCCTCAATTCGTGTCTGTCCAATCAAACTCAGAACTCTCTTTATCGGCCTCCTCCTTTGAAAGAAACGTCCTGTCCTTTCGTGGCTAAGATCATCTTTCTCGGTCAACGCCCATACTTATTCCCTCATCACATTTCTATTTGTCATCGATCGTAATATTTCTCCGCCGGGCGTTGGCATTTATATATTTGTTGTCTCTTTCATGGGGTGGAGGCCCCAATCCATACATCAATGAAGTTTCTTGCGGTATCTCCTCTTCTTTGATCTCGGGGAAGCAAGCCTTTCTGAGGCAAGCCCTTCTTTCCCTTTTAAATTCGAATTCTGGTAAGACGGGCTAGATACTGAAACTGCTGCCTCTCTTGTTTTGTAACGACCGAATCCAACTAATGGAATGCCTGTATCTGCTTATTCAACAAGCTGTCGGTAGAATGAAAGCAAGGAATTAACATGTAAGGAAACATTTGCTTGATTTGAATTTGAGATGATGGTACAATGTAAACCAAGGATAGTGCAGAAACGAGTCCTCAACACAGAACTGAACTGTGAACCTATCACGCATGTTTAACCAGAACAGATTTCAGTCAAAAACATCACCGCCTTTCTTCTCAATAAGAACCAGCGCCTTCTGCTCCAATGAACCTGGAGCGCTCCAGACTCCAGGCATAAGATGAGCTACAACTCGATAAACTTTGCCTTGCTCCCTGTCCTTCCCCTTTCCGTCGACAAAAATAGGCACTTCCATGCGCTCAGGATTATATTCGTCACCTTTCTTCGGGATCAAAGTACGCTCCCCGCCCTCAGAAGTGTTGAGACCAATTTTGCGAAGATGGACATATTTCAAAGCGTCCTCGATGATGTTGGCGATGTCCTTCTGCGACCCTTTGACGATGTCTTGGCAGGATGTCAGAAGGAACTCTTTGTCGGGCGGAATGAGAGCCGCGAGGAGGGAGAGAACGATCTTGCTGATTTGGGATGAGGTGTCACGAATAACGTCTACATCTTCATCGCAAACAATTGCAAGATTCCGATAAGTCGTTGATCTCCCTAGCTGGCCGTCAGCACCATTATTAACATGATGAGATGACTAACATGTGAAGTAAGTGCGGGACGATTCCTTCGTCAGAATGGCAACTCGGATTTTGTCCAAGGCCCTATTTGTCTTTCCGTCCAATCCAGGTCGAAACACGTCTAGCATGTGAGAGCAAAAATAGGAGGCGAAGCCGAAAACGATCGCAGTTTGCAAGAAACCGCCCGGACTTGCAGTCTGGTTTCGAATCAGTTCGAGGATGTCACTGGGGATTCGGGTTTTCGAAAAATCTGCGTCTTGGAGCGAGACTTTGGACACAGCAAATGGAAGTGAGTCTGTGAAGTCGGAGGCATATTTAAGGATATTACGGAAGGCACGAGACTGTATTCTCTGTTCAGAAAAAGTTTGATGTGGTGGTCAATTACACTCACAATAAAAGTGTGGGAAAGCTTTACGTCGGCCTCAGACGAATCTGTTAACGAGCTATGCGGATCCGTGGACGTAACATCGGATGGTATTTCAGAGTGCTCCGATTGAGTGTCCCCTACAAGAGGTTGGGGTAAGATAGATGGCGCGATAGGAGACAGCGTTGGTGAGGGAGCTCGATGGTTGGTATCGCGTTTTTCGCCTTTGGCGTCCTTCTTCGTCTTCGCAATTTCTTCTCTGCTGTTGACCCATTGAAGCACGAGACCGACATTTTCCTACTCTTCAGATTCAGTGTGTTTGGCGCAAGTGAGAGCGAAAATGTTTACCTCCTTCAAATGAGCATTCTCTGCACTCATTTCCTGGAACTGATGTTCCAAGACCTCCAGTTTTCGATCGCAACCTTCAAGGATCCGTAGGCGTTCTTCAGCCTCAGTGTATCGATCTTCGAGAAATGAATAACGTTGGGTAAGCTCATCGAGTTCGATTGCGAGACTCAGAGTCGGTTCACCGTAAGCAGCTATTTCTCTTCCATCAGATCGATCACATTCAGTTACAGGAAACGACAGACAATATCGTTGTTTATAGCTCCTTCCAGGGACACCAGGCAAGCTTCTGGCTGAACTCGCAAGTTGCCTTCCTGGTGTCCCGATCATGGTTGATATCGTCCTATGCCTGTTGGGTTCAGGAGATCCTTTAGAGCCACGAGAAGAGACCGAAGCAGCAGAGGAGCCAATGGAGAGTGTTGGTGATCTAGGTCTGGCTCGCGATGGGTTGGCTGGAGTTCGCGCGCCTGCATTGATCGGCGCAGACGCTTGTCGGGCGAGGGGACTAGGGGAAGGACGTGGGCCGTTTGAGCTTGAGGCGAGAGAAGACCTCCTTGCGAGATTTGTTGGCGTCGAAGGCATGACCATCGAAACGGGACGAGGTATCGATCTGCGCAGGCTGTCTGAGCGTCTGGGCGTCGCTGGCATGGCATTATCGGTGGAGTTTCGTGACATTTTGATGGAACTCGCTGGTGCGACTGGCGCTGGATAATGTCCTTCAGCCCAACCAAAAGACTTCTCGCGACTTCCGTCAACTCATCCAAACAAATGGGGATTGACGCGATCGACTGAACCAAACTCGAAAGACCAAGACAACAATGCCGAATGATACTGGAGACAACTTGTTTAAGAGAGCTGGGCTGAGCCTAGTAGAGCTCATGAAGGAATGGATATTGAAGTTCGGAGGTCTGATGGAACTGAACGGCGACGAACCTGAAATTGAGCTGCTCATGTCTCGAGTATGTGATTTCTTAACTGAGATTGGGAATCGGTGGGAAGCTTTCAACATCGGAGACGAGTGTGTGCCTTCTTTTCTGCTTTCTGGACTTCTATAAAGTCCGAAATAGCGTGCTCCAAAGAGTCGCGAATGAACAGCTCTCGCCTCAAAGACTGAGACAATTTGGACCGTCAGAGATCGCAATGACGCTTGGCCAACCAGTGGAAACATCACATTCTCTCGCCGCCGCGAAAGGGGGAAGCCTACTCAATCTTCCAACTGAAATTTTGGAAATCATATTTCAACTCGTTGGACCTTCTCGACGGATTTTGACACTATGCAAAACACTACTCCCAGTGGTGAGTGTTTGTCTTCGAATCTAACTTGTTGATGCTCATGATGAAGGTCTTCAGATTTATCGCAATCAGGTCCGGTACTTGCCTGACATGCACAAGACTCCACAGATGGATTCAATTGCTCGTTCCGCGCTTCGATACCTTCAAAAAGTACCTGGCTCCAATGTTCGACATATCCGACTCTTAAAGGGACCGGATGATTTCGTCGAATACCTCGGTGTATCAAAGGTCTTGCGCCTTTGTCAGTTCGTTACGACGCTCGAACTGTATGAAGCAAAGTTGATGCTTCTTCCTTCCTACCTCCTTGAAGCCATGAAAGCGCTGGTCCATGTCCGAAAGGTCATTCTTACGGACTACAGTGGCAACGATTTGCTAATCATATGCTCAACTCTCCCTCGACTAGAATCCCTCGTGTTGTTTCCTGATGAGCACTTCTCTTGGTATTCCAATTCGAATGGCACTCTTCCCTACAACACAGTAGGAGACGACGAATTTACAGGTTCGATTACATCCTCATTGCCAGCTTCGTTGCGATTTCTTCGAAGTCCGCCAATCTGGAGCACTCATGCAGACAGTGCTTTGTCGGCGATGCTCAGAGACACCATCCTTCGCGGCTCCAAACTACCACCACTGTGTCATCTCGAATTCCACACCGGTCTCGCACAGGCCGAAGTCATCATCCTTGGGGTTCTCGACCAAACAGCGGTCTCCATCGAATGCCTAAAGATGGCGGACTCCGACGCGCGACATCTGTACGGTCAAGATTTGTACGAAAGACTGGGACGATGCAGCAGATTACGAAAACTTGAGCTGTATCGTTTCGATCTTTCCGTCTGGGATCCGCTAGCCGGAAACGGGATACTTTTTCCTGGCTTCGTAGAGCTAACTCTCAGCAGTTGCTCCGGCGGAGGCATGGGGATGGCGCTGTGGGTCGAGACCATCGAGAGGATGGAGGCGAAATGGCGGAGGATCTTGCGTCTCGACGGCCACAGCTTTCACAACGCAAGATGGACCACCAGTCAATGGAACCAGACTATGAGTAGGCTGACGGATCTGTGCTGGGAGAAATATATCGAATTGCTTCAAAATGAAGAGGACGGCTTCGTTGCCTGACGACCGTAGAAGCCCCGGCTCGAAACTGGTAAACCTCATTCCAGGCATCATAGGGCAGGTCAATCATAGCGAAGCGGAGAACTGTCAAAGCCAATACGCAGAACGATCTCTGGCTAGACGATAAGTAATCATTGGTAAAGCTTTGAGTACAGAATTGTTCATATCGATGATATACAGATTGTCAAGTGTATGTGGTATTGAGGGCGAGAAGACGACTCTAATCAGTTGTAGAACTTGCGGTTGGGATTCTCGCCAAAGAGAGCGGTTCGCAGTTCCGGTAACATCTTCACATAATGTTAAATCGAAACAACAACGAAAAGATGAACGTACCTTTTCTTCCAAGAGTCTTAGTCTCTCATCTACCGTGTTGTCGATGATGATGTTGCCTGAAGGATTGGAGAGTTTCACCCCGCCGGCACTGTGCCTCATAATTCGTCAATCGAAAAGTGACAAGGAGGGGGAGGCATACCTCTCATCCGATAGCTCTGGCTGCACCTGAATATCGACCGAGAACTTTGATTTCTCCTCAAACTCCTTCTTCGCATCCCCAATTGCGGCATTGACAATGTCCACATCCTTCTTTCTACACTGCAGAATGATCTGTTTCTCCATCATGGCGTACAGCGCCTGAGGTCCTCATCAGCTCGAGCTGTTCACAAACAATACAAGGCGATGGAAAACGCACTTGAAGAGTAAGGTCTTTGAGCAGTGTCTGATACTTGCCTTTGTCAGAACTCAAACCGGACACTCGATTCCTCCCCTCGTCGAAGACTTGCTCTAGGTACTCCTCCCTCGCATTCAGGAGCCTAAGCCTAGCCTTGTTGGTCTGATTCGAAGTGGCGCTTTCCACCATTCAAGATTCCGTCATCCCAAAACTTGGACGCCAATAGGGAAGGAAGAAAGAGCTCACATCTTCCTCTGAACCTCGACTTGCTTCCTCTTCCGCTCGTAGGTGGCATCGATGTTGATGCTTTCCTGCCTGACAATCTTTCCCTTCTCGATACTGAACTCCTCGTCCGCCTTCACCTTGACCTCCCTAGCCTTTTCCATAGCTTCCTGCTTGATGAAGGCGACCTGTGTGCGTCTTCAGCCTGGACGGACTGCGATCAAATGAGGACAGACCATCTTGGTCATCTCCGAGAGGACTTCGTCGTCATTCATAGCCTTCGCCATCTTGCCTGCTCAATGTCTTTACCGTGTCAGTGAGCTTGAGCTGAGTGCCTGAGCTTGGACTTGAAGTTGAAGTTGAAGACCGAAGATGCACCCTGACCGTCTTTGTTTGTCCCGATCTGGAAATACCGCCAACACTCCCCAAAATTCACTGTTACGTTCCTTCCACCTCAGCACCATGGTAAGCCTTCGTTACTTATCCCCCCTTCGAGTCCTAACAGCGCCATGCACCAGTCTTCGCCTCCCTCGTCGCCACCTCTCAACGCTGCAGCGCTCGCCACCCGTCCCCCAGGCGCTCAGCCGACCCAAAGTGAGTTCCACGTCGTCCCTTCTTCAGACCATTAACACTCACGCCGTCCTCTTCAGGCCAAGTCCGGTTCGTTTTCGCTCTCTATATGCTCAGGGAGACGGAGGTGGGCTGACTGTGCACACAGCCGTCGTGCGGCAGCATTGGCGAAAGACCGTCCGCTGTCGACTCGCGCTGCAGGAGCTGGAGGCTCTAGCAGCACCATGATGCGTCTCTACACCGCTGACGAAGCTCCCGGTCTTCGCGTGTGCGTACTCTCCCCCTTTCTTGACGAAAATATGAGCGTTGATGCCAAGTTGGCGTCCCAGTGACCCCATGATCATCCTCGTTCTCGCCATCGTTTTCATCTTCTCTGTCGTCAGTCTTCACCTGCTCAGCAAGTTCCTCAGATGGTGGTCCAAGTGATCTTTTGTGTTGTGGGGATACCGGTGTCAAAAAGTCTTACCATTACTACCACGTCGGTAATATAATGTTGGCCTTTGGAACTTTCGCTTGCCCATTTGGAGACAGGGATCTCGAGAATCATTCGACACTTCATAATATTGAACGCGAATAGACTACACAAGAAACTGTATAGAGATAGAAAGGAAAATTACTGTCCATGGTGAGGAAGGCAGGTATCGTGGTTACGTATCGTGGAGACCTGAGAAAGAGGATTTTATTGGCATTGAGACTGCGCGAACTCCAACAAACAGCGAGGCGGACATGATAAAGAAGTCATTCATTGGTCCAATCTTTCGAAGAACGGGCAAACAACGACTTGGAGACAATTGGAGTGGCAGAGGCATCGATAAACGGCGAAGGTCAAGGAGTTGACGTCGGAGTGGGAGTCACGGAGAACGAGGTGGGGAATGACGAAGTGGTGGTGAGGACGTTCCGGGTCAGGAATCGATTGGTGACAGAGAGAGTATCGGTTGAAGTCGTGTTTGAGGATGCTGGGGGAGGACGAATTGGACCAATGGGCTCCGCGCTGTTGGAATCACGCGCTCCATCCTATTTCTTCGTTACGATGGGTACTGCATCGACAAAATCATCAGTGTCCGTGCCTTCGATATATGGAGTCGCAGAAAAGCTCACCGACAATAATTACGATGAGAATAATAATAGCAACGGCGATAATAATTCTCATCTTCATGTCCTTCCACCACATCGCCTTCCTGACCCTATTCGCACCACGACGGAATCCTTGTGCGGACTGCGCCAAGTTATCTGCCGGCCTTTTCAGAGGGGTATCCTGAGCATTCCTACCAAGAAGACGACATACCGGTCTTGTCCTGAAGGGCATCCAGACGTTCTCCACGATCCGCAACCTTGGTGATATTCTCCCTCATGATTCCGACCGTATCATCAATCTGCTGTTGGATGGCCTGCGTCTTCGCATTCCCAGGCTTCGCTCCACCCTGGGGCCCAGAACCGCCAGGAATGTAGGGGTCGTACGGTTCGCTCCTGCACCAACCCCGAGTTCGTCATCCACTCATCCCGCCCATGGCAACAAGGAAAAACGCACATTTTCGTTTAGAGGATTACAACAAAGTGTCTAAAGCAAGGTGTAGTTCTTCAAGAACTGTTGGTGGGAGAGAAGTTGGGAGTAGAAGGTCACTTTGGCGTTTCGTTGGTCGTTTCGGTCTTCGAGCATTGCATTGCACGTGTCATCAACAGGCATCAATGCCGCGCGTAATTCCTCTTCATCGTCTTCATCGGCTATTCCGCCTGAAACAAGAGCCGGCAGTTGCAACCGTCAACATTCAGTGTTCAGTGAGCTGGGAACAGGTGCAGTTTTATTGCATTGCAGCATTGCAGTACTCGGAGGATAAATCATGGCAAGGAGACTGGAACCTGATTATTATCAATATTTTGTGCCTTTCAGCATGACAAAATGGTCCGGTGAGAGCCCAAAGCTGTTCCCTCCCTTCATTCCATTCTGAAGCTCGCACTCAGACAATGATAATTACCAACGTGAGTTCTGGCCACAAACAACTTCTTAGAACGCTGAAAAAGCGGCAGATATGAACAACGCCAAATACCTGGAGTATTTCGACTCCATTGTCAATGAGTTCCTCATCAATCACTGTTCACTCGACCCAACTTCTCAGACCGAGCCCATCGGGCTCGTCGTCTCGGTATACTTGACTTATGCATCATCTCTCTCGTTCCCATCACCTTTGCTCGCCGGTTTGGCAATTTCAAAGCTGGGAAGGTCATCCGTAACTTATCACGTAGCCCTGTTCGAAGCTGAGAAAGTGGCTGGAGACATTGGATTTAAGAATGCGAATGGGAGCTTTTCTCTGAAATTGAAGACTGGAAAAGCTGCCTGTTAGTGAGTGTAGCCGCTTCCGATTGATGCTCAGTACTGATTTTGGGTTTCGCAATAAAGTGGCGAATTCATCCATGTATACGTCGATCCAAAGTCTCGAAAGGCGGTTCAGATACCTGACAAGATGCGGAAAGCGATGAATGATGTTACGGTGTCTCGTTCATAGGCATTACACTGATCTGAAGCACACTTGTGTGCCTTTGTCGGACTTTTATCCCTTATTCAGAACCAACTAGAATCTTTACATGGTTGTCTTTGTTCCTCAATAGCGCTTCAAATCCCTTTTCCACAATATCCTCGATCTGTCTCAAAAAATTACTTCGATATCTGACAGGTGACTGCAAGAGAGCACTCACAGATATTTTGGCGGTAATCAAGTTGTCAGTGTTGATTGTTTTCTTCTCAAGGGCATCCAGGACGTCTCGGATATCATTTGGTGTGTGGCAAGCTACTTTGCGTAAGAGGAGTGAGCGCAAAAAAAGCGAAATCAAAACGAACCGGAGCCAGTAATGTATCTCTCTGAGTGTAAAAGGGCCATCATGTCTACCGCCGGCTTCTGTCCCCATAATGACAAGACCACAACTGTTCCTCGAAACTATGCGCCAATGCATGAGTCGCGTTCAGTGATAGAGACTGCTTCATACCTTAGTTGCCCGGATTGCCTGATTGAGACAAGCTTCCACTCCAGTGCATTCGAAAGAGCAATGAACGCCAACTCCATTCGTCAACTTCTCGACCTCTTCAACTAAATCAACAGATGTAGGATCGAAGACATAATCGGCTCCACAAGATATAGCGACTGATTTCCGTGCTTGCGCCACTTCACTGCAGATTATCGGTCTATTCCTGATTCAGTGTCACCTCCTTCTAGAGGAAGAACTGCAGACTTTACTCCAGCAGCTCGTAAACACTGTATGGTCAAGAGACCTATAGGACCTCCCCCTGAAGCGGTAGTGAGATTGACATGTCGGCAGAGAGCAATGGAGTACTGACCTAGGACCAAAGCACTCTGACCTTTTTCGATCTTGCTGACGCGCATTGCGTGCCATCCGACTGCAAAAGGCTCGACGAGGGCTCCATCCGCCAACGAAACGGACTGTTTTCGCAGCTTCAGTAGATCTTCACCTACTTAAAGGAGAGCATATTTACAGGCGGAAGTTTGAACACCTGGTTTTCAGGTACTGATATCCATTCCGCAAAGCCACCACCTCTTCCGTTTATTCCTTCACAAGTTGATCAATGGTTTCATACCTCGTCACAAAAGACAGACATACCTATAAAGCCTAACCTTTTGCAGGTTCCAATTAATCCTGCCTTGCATCGCTCGCACTCTCCACAAGTGATCAGGGGATTCACGCAAACACGGTCTCCTTTTTGGAAAAGTTGGCTTTTGCTCTCCTCTATTACACCAGAGAATCTGCGCACGTTGTGAAGCAGTGAACTATTTACGTCTAGAAGGATAGACTTACTCATGACCCATTACAACAGGGAGCTTTTCACCAGTCAAACTGTGCGGTTTCTTTTGTGTCTCAAGCGGGTCTGTCCAGTTTTTAGCAACTAGTTTCTCATGATAGGTGAAAGTATTCTCACGCTTTAACATGTGCATATCGCTCCCACAAATGCCTCCCCATGCTACACGAATGAGTACATCTCCTTGACGGATGTCGGGTTTGGCCACCTCCTCAACTCGAACGTCCTCTTGGCCTGTTGCGAGCAGGTTAAGTTCGCAATCCAGAGAACAGACTCAACTCGCACCATACAACACCGCAGCTTTCATTTCTTATACTTGGTTTGTAAATCGAGGTGTCAAAAGGCTATACTTAAGAGCTTCGGCATCAAATCTGTGGAGAAAAACAATTGAAGCGAAGGGCAGGTCAAGTCATTTTTGCGCTTAAGTAGTTTAGGATTTGATGGAATTCGGTGCAGACACAGAATATTTGGATAGGAAGACTGCTACAATGATATTGCGCTGGATTACAGTGAGACGCTGACTGAAATATGCAAGCTAACAACTCGATGACACGCAATTGGAGATACACACAACTATTTAGTGCAACTTTTAAGAATGAAGTGTCCGTTCGGCATGGATAGTCAACCGCATTCGTAATTGCTCCAACTCCCTTTCCAACCTGAAATGAAGGTAAGACACTGACGACGAAGGAGTTCGAGGGAACACTCACTTCAAAGCTCGCTCCTTCTCATTGCTGGCTTCGCGTTCTGCCCGTCGAGCAATCAAGTGAGCTTCACTCTCCGATGTTTGCAAGCTCTCTATCGCTTTGCGCAGGCTCAAGACTCTTTGTTCTGTGTTTGCAAGATCTTCTTCAAGTCGTTTTCGTACCCGTTCAGCGTCCTGCAGTCTTCCTTCCAAATCCGTGCTGATGCGTTCACCTAACTTGGCAGACTTGAGAATTTCGTTCTTCAGCCGTTTTTCCTCGTCAAGTTGTGCCACGAGTTCCTCTACACGCTTGCGATCGGTCGGTGGACGAGGAGAAGAAGTGTAGGAGCGTGTTTCGATGTTAACAACCTTGTTCTGGAGGTCTTTGATCTGCTTTTCCAGAGTCGCCTGTGGATACAGTCAGAATCGAAAATGATATTCACAGGCGAACACGTTACATTTTGTTTGACCAGTTCGTTAGATTCTTCACGCTCACGAGCCGCCTCAACTTGACATTGGTTAGCCCAGGCTTCAGCTTTTTTCTGTTTCTCTAGCATAAGGGACATTCGCTCCTCGGAATCTTCTAAAGCCCGTCGAAGTTCTTGTCGCTCAAGGTCTAGAGCTTGCATGACACGATCAGAAGAAAGTTTTCCTTTTGAGTTGGTTAGCAATGAGTGTCTTGGAATATGACAAGACACTACCTTGGTTCGCATTGAGGTATTCATCACCTATGGTCTCTAGTCTTTTTTCGAGGCCACGCTTTGATTGTTGGAGCGCCGCAATGTCCGCTTCAGCCTCTTCTAAAGACGAGCGAACGTCGCGAAGCTGAGACATGAGTTGCACAACTTGAGCGTTGGATTCTCCTTGAGCTGTTCTTGCCTCCTCAAAGGCGCGGTTTAGGTCGGTCATCCTAAAATGACGTGAGAAAGGAACAGACGAGTCAAGAAACCGTACTTCGCCTCCATACGCTCCTTTTCCTTCTTCCAACCACCCATGTTGAAAATACTAGCAACAAATTCAGTCTTAGGAATATTAAGCAAGTTGACATACTCGTCATCATACCGTGACTGAAGAGCCTCGTAGTCATTTTTGAGTTTGCGGTTCTCTTCTCCAATACAAACCAAGCGCTCATTCTAGATAATCAACTTGAATAAATCGAATCAAACATGGGAATGTTACGCGCCTGCAATTCGTACTCCGTCGACAATGTCTCAAACTCCGCCTGGTATCTCTTCCGTGTGGCTTCCATAGCAAAGTCGCGTTCCTCCAGATCTTTAGTATACTGGTTACGTTCTGCTTCTAGCGCCTCCCTTGCTCGGCGACGCTCAACCTCGATGTTGTAAGCGTCACCACCCTCATCTTGTAGGCGACTATCTAGTTCACGTATCCGCTGATGCGCCAACGCAACCTGATCTTCCAACGATTTGCGCTGCTGAGTGAGATCCACCACGAGCCGCTCAGAATCTCCCATTGACATACGAGCAAAGGATTCAGACTTTTCCGCCTTGATCTTCCCAACCTCGGCTGCCTCAAGCCGAGACAGCAAAGAATCTGCCTTCCTGCATTGAAAGCTACGTTAAGTGACGAATCTAAAGCGTGCATACACCTACTGCTTGTAATGAGCGATGGCTTGCTGAACATCCGGATTCCCACCGCTGTTATAGACCAGTTCGAGCTCAACAATCCGATTTTGCAGCTGCCTCTTCTCCGCCGCCTCCGCATTCTTGACGAGGAGATCACTCTCAATCTGAGCTTTCAGATCAACATTTTCCTCATGAAGGGCTTTCTTCGCCAGCGAAAGTTCGTTGATAAGATGGCGTTGCTCTTCGACCTCACTGACACTGTGTCGATTCTGAGCCATTAACGCCTTCCTGGTTTGTTCGATCGCAGAAAAGCGTTCATCAAGTCCTCCGGTCATTTTTTCATGAAGATCTCGTATGGACTGTGATCCGCGAAGTGTTGCTTTTTCGGCCTCGTCACGAGCCTGCTGTTCTGCGAGCAATAATTCCTGCAACCGCTTGTTTTCTCGAGCGAGGCGGTTGCGGGTCTCGTCCAGAGAAAACTGTCCTTCATTGGCATATAGGAGGTCATCAGCAGTTCTTACTTGATGTTCGAGGTGTCGCCGAACTTGATCATTAGCTGCCATTTGAACCTACATCAACTAGATCAGCTCAAGAATCAGAAGAGAAAGCACCTCACTTCTCGAACATGGAGATCAGATTGCAAGGCTTGCAGAGAACGTTCCAGTGAACGGATTTTCTCTTCAGCTTCATGATCCACGGTTGCAACTGGCATGTTGTTGTAGCCATTCGTGCCTCGACGAGGGGACGTTGGAGGTGTGCTGCTGTAACTGTAAACGCCTGAAGTCCTTCTGCCATTCAGCCTGTAACATTGCTTAGCGTTATAAAAGATACTGCAGAATAAGAGGACCTAGCAGACATCTCCCGCTCGAGCTCTTGATTTGCCTCCAACAAATTCTTCAGTAGACGAGCTCGCACTGAGTCTTCCTTTTGACCAGGGAGAGTGTCCTTCCGTATGAGTTCTCGAAGCGTCGTCTGCTGATTATCGAGATGGCGCTTAACCTTCTCAAACGTCGCACCGTCGTTATTAGCCAATTTTTTCTCCAAGTCAGCTATTCGCCCTTCGTACTGCTGCTTGAGTTTTGTGATGGCATCGGAGTCGGGTTTGGGACTCTCTGTATTCGCTCGTGACGGCTTGATGTTGCCATACGTCGTGACAGGGACTGCAGAAGCCCGAGCTTTCTTCAGTTCGTCCTCCAACTTCTTGACCTGAATCTCGGCCGCCCTTCGAGAACTTCTCTCCTGCTCTAAATTTTTCGTGTCACCTAAAGCCTTGCTACGATCCCTCTGACTGATTTCACGTGCCAGATCTTCGTTCTCTACGGTCAATCGTTTCTTAGTTTGCTCAAGAGTGCGCGTATAATTCGTAAGCTCATGAAGGCGAGACTGGGTTTCCGAAAGCTGTCGGTCGGTGTACTTCTTCGCTTCCTCAAGAACGTGAATGTGCTCGACAATCGTCTTGTTCTGCATTGATTTGGCTTTCGCGAGCTCTGAACTTCGAAGCTGGAGCTCCTTTCTTAGAGCGGCAAAATCTTTGTCGTGGGTCGCAGCTTTCTTCTTCAGCTCGTCCAAGTCATCATCAGCTTGCCTTTTGTGAGTCTCAAGCTGACGCAACTTTGTGGTTTCGGCAGATAGTTTGGTTCGGAGGCTCTCGAGTTCGACCCCATACTGATTTCGCTCCTGCTCTATCTTGATGATTGCATCTTCAAGATCCTGGGATTTGGACAGTGAAGCCGCAAGCTGCCGCTCAAGTGCTTGACGTTCTTTGCGCGTGTTTTCAAGCTCGCTGGTGGCTTCTAGATGTTTAACCCGTACTTCTTGCAGCTCTACTTCGACAGCCTTGCGTGACCCGTCGGCCTTTTGCAGAAGACGTTCGGTATCTGCAAGCTTGCTTGTCTTCTCCTCCAACGCCTTCGTCTGATCGAGTAAAGATTTCGCAGTTGTCTGAAGCTCTTGTTGAATGGTCTGCAAATCTACCCGAGCGGAGGAGTGTTCTTGCTTCAAAGTAGCGAATTCTGTAGACAAATCGGAAATTTGCTGACGAAGCTGCCTGATTTCCTGATCCTTCTGCAGAGTCACTGAATAGATGTCAGGTTGCGTCCTGTAGGAGTTCAAATCAACATACCTTGCTTCTGCTTCTCATCCTCAGAAGCTTTAGCGTCAATCAACGTACGTAGACCGTCTACCTCTTTCGCTAAATCAAATTTGGCCTCTTCAGCGTGTTTGAGCTCTGTTGTTCGTCCATCGACTTGTTGCGAGAGCTCGTTTGCTCGCGCTTCCCATTCCTTTTGCTGCCTGACCGCCAAATTGTGATCCTTCGTAAGGCTGCTTAGCCGATTCTGCAATGACAAAAATTCAGCATCCTTGGTCTTTAGCGATGTTTCGTAACTGGAGTTGGACCGAGTCATCTGAGCCAACTGCTCTTTCGTAGCTATGAGATCGTTCTGCAAGCCATCGACACGTAAACGATCCTTTCCGGAACGCTCGATCTCCGCAGCCAGTCTCGCTTCTGCCTCCTTGATTGAAAGCTCTGCACGTCTCTGGATTCTTTCGAAATCTTGCTGAAGAGACAACAGTTTAATTTCCCTCTCTTTGATTTCTTGACAGAGGGAATCGCGCTCGTTCGCAATCTTTTCCCAGTCAGAAGTTTTTGACGCTGCTTCATTTTTCAATACAATCTCTTGCTGAGCCCATTCGTGGCGAGCTTGTTCCAATTCCAACAGGCGTTGAGCAGCTTGATCGAAGGCGTCCTTCATCTCTTGATACTGCTTTTGGCCGTTCGTCTGTGCAATGATCGCCCGCTCTAGTTGATTCTCAAGCGTGTCTAGATCTTGTTGCATAATCGTCATTTCCTCCACCAGTTCCGCTTCTCTTTGTTTAGCATGTGCTAGAGAATTGTGCTTCTCCTGAGCCAATGACCTTTCACTTTCTAGATCTACCTGCATCTTCTTCATGTCCTGCTCTAGCT
>MU271753.1:0-14280 GCA_021432655.1 Atractiella rhizophila
GAATGATTTGAAAGCGTGAGTTTTGTGCAAACACAACGAACAGCCATCTTGTGTCCAACCTGAATATTCAAGCAGTCAAGAGATCCATCCAAGACTTGACCATTCGAAGTTACACTTTAGACGGATCACGCTTGCACTTCTTACGCGTCACAGAAAGCATAGGCGCGGGTACGGAATGAGAGACTTTTTCTACGACTTCGATGGCGAAACCGCAAAATCGCAATCGGAAGTGCAGCCGGTAATGCACGCAAATGGGGAGGAAAAGGAGGCGGCCAGTACAGAAGAAGGGGAGGAGGAGGACAGTGTGGATCTGGGTGGAAGTGAGAGCGATAGCGATGAAGGTGTTGAAGAATTGATCAAGAAAGTGGAGAAAGAAATGAAGGCGTCTGCGGCTACAGCTGCAAAGGAGGACAAAGTACGTTCTCTTCTCTTTCTTTGAGGGGTCATAAACTGTTGCGCAAAAGGTGCCTTATGTGAGGCGGTATTGGGATGCAGAAGAGGAGCAAGATACAGCGAAAGCTCACACTTGCGGTATCTGTGGAGAAGTGGGACATACGATGAAGGAGTGCTCACACGAACAAGTGCGTCCATCTTTCCTCAACGTTGTGCGGCCCGTTGACTTGAACACTGCAACAGTGCAAGTGTTTATTCACATCCTCGAATTCGAAACCTCGAGCCTTACCCTGAAAGACCAGGCTTTATTTGTGGCCGCATAGACTCCGCTCATCAAGCTCGAGACTGTCCAGTGGCGAAATTCCTTCGTCCCCAAATGCGAGGTCGCCCTCGTTGTCGAAAGTGCGGTCGAAATCATCCTGAGAACGTATGTTTGTCCAATGATGCTCCTGCTGGTCTGAATGTGAAATAGGTTTGCCCTACGATCTGGCGTGTATATGATACTGTCGGAGCGGTAGGATTAGACCCAAACAGTTTTGTGGTGAAGTCATGCTACAACTGTGCTGGAGACGACCACTTTGGAGACAACTGGTAGGTACTTTCTCGCTATCTCCACTCAATGGCACAGTCTCACTCTGGCTGCAGTCCTCTACCGCGCGGACATCCTCTGAAATACGGCGACCCTTCAGCATTCAATGATCTTGCCATTCCCTACAACACACCGATCGCTCCTCCTACCGCCTCCTCCTCCCGGTCAAACTTGCAATGGAACTCGCAACCACCCCCCTCTCATCGCTCTCACCCAAGTTCCAATTCCAACGGGTACAAGCGCAGTACCGCATCTTCTTCCAACAACAATAGCAGCAAACGTCCACTCCCAATCCCGGACGAAGACGACTGGTTTGAGAAACGGGCGAGACTGTCGTCGAGTGCGCTGGATCCCAAGAAGAGTCGAGATTCGGGGCTGGAGAAGGCTCCGAAGGGACCTAAGAAGGGTATTCAGGTACGGCTTGTAGGACAAGAAGGGGAAGGTGGGGGTGGATATAAAAAGGAGAGGCGTACGGGCGGATGGAATGACAACGGTAAAGGGAAGGGGAAAGAGAGTCAAAGATCTTCAGGAGCGCGTTGGGATTCCACCGAATTTTGGGACGGACCGCCGCAGAGAAGGTTTGACCCACCAGGGAGAGGACGTAGAGGTGACGGCTGGGGAGAGAGTTTGAGAGATGGAGGGAAGCGACCGAGAGCGAAAGGATCAACGGGAGGGTGGGATGAAGGGTCGAATGGTGAAGGTGGAAGAGGGAGGGAGTGGGATCGGGGGAAGAGGAAGTGGGATGATCGTGATGCGAAGAAGCGGACCGCTGATCGTGGCAATGGCGGTGGAGGTGGGGGGAGGAATGGGGTGAATGGGAATGTGCCGAGGTATAGAGGAGGTTATACTTAGGTGAGGTTTGCTCATTGCCTCTCGATTACTTTCCCTGCCGCAGGCCTAATTCTTAGAGATAGTTTATGCATTTGTCGTTGTAGAGCTTTGCAATCTCATCAGTTACGGCAGTTTGCCACCGTACAGACCTGCAGTCACAGTCATTGACCAGTCTACTTTGAACGTCTTTGGGGACGCAGATTATTCCTGTGTTATTGTCGATCAGTTTTACGTTCTCGCCATGATCATAATTCAGTTGCATCGCGTCCCATTCCCGCTTCTCCCATCCCGCCGTTGGGAAAGGGGCTAAACGCGGGAACGAGCAAGTGGAAGACGACGAAGAAGTCTATCCTATTTACCTTTCTCTAACCACCCTGACCTAACGCTTCGAAACAACAAACTCCTGCCCATGGAAAAAGAAAATGTTTCCAAGACCTCCTCTCCACTCGTTGCCAGGAGGAGTGTCAATCTTTCCCAAGCTGCGGTTCCCCTTTCTCTCCAAAGGACCCAGTTGACCATAGCTATTCCTGCCCCTGCGTTGCTCCCTCCTATTGCTCAGGCGCCTTTGCATGTGGACACTAGGTCAATCCAGGATATGTTCCAGAGTGCTGATAGCCCGATCTACCCCACCTGGAAAAAAGTGGTGGAGAGGGAATCCAGGGCTAGTGAGTCGGATGCTGAAGAGAAGGATAGAAAGCAGAAGAAGGAAGAGGCTGAGTTGAGAGAGAATAAGAGAGTGGGGGAGAGGAAGAGACAGGTTGAGATGATGGAGAGGAGGAAAAGGGTCGAGGAACAGTTGGTGTGTTATTTCCCCGTCTTTCTGCTTCATCAGCTGATAGTAATAGGTTATCCCTGAGTTCAAGAGGAAGTCAATAAACTCGAACAACGAGACGCCGACTGCTGTTTGCTCTCTTCTCCTCCATTCTCTCCACTGACCAATTGACTCCTTGAGACAGATTCAACAAGCTCTCGAAAGTGGCGACGAAACTCCAGAGGAAGAGACAGGTTGAGATGATGGAGAGGAGGAAAAGGGTCGAGGAACAGTTGGTGTGTTATTTCCCCGTCTTTCTGCTTCATCAGCTGATAGTAATAGGTTATCCCTGAGTTCAAGAGGAAGTCAATAAACTCGAACAACGAGACGCCGACTGCTGTTTGCTCTCTTCTCCTCCATTCATTCACACGCTAAATTGACTCCTTGAGACAGATTCAAGAAGCTCTCGAAGGTAGCGACGAAACTCCCAAGAAAACTCGCAATTCTGTCTCAGCCGATAATGATGACTATTATACTGAAGCCACTTCCACTCCAGTTCGATCAACGAGGACTGCTAGCACTGTAACGCCCAGCCTGCCGAGGAGTGAGAGGAGTGCATTTTCGACGACATCGGTTGGCCCTACACCTGCCAATACACCGACGAAAAAGAACTCGCACATGAGAGGGGAGACGATATGGGATCTTGCTGCGTTCTTCAGACGTAAATCTAGTGAATGGGATGGTTTGTCTCCTCTCCAATGCTTGGCAATGACCACGAACGCTGAAAAAAGTCTTAGATGTCGTTGAGGGAACGGAGAATTGCTTCTCAGCTTCTTCATCTGCGGCTTCAGGACTGTGTGTAGGCACAAATGAGTAGATACCTCGCTATCACAGAAAAGTTTCGTTTTGTTTTGAGCAGCGCGAAGGATGTTAAGCAGCCTCTATTCTCTGGCCAATGCTTCTCCCCAGCCGGTTTCCACGGAACAGACGATCAGAACTTTGAGACCTTGACATGAATATTCGTTCTCAGCTCAGCAGAGTTGGCGAGTCAGCTAATGTGCAAGTTGGCTGGAATATGAGACTAAGGTTTACAACGGTCAAAGTCCTAATTTTATTTTTCGAGCCTTGGCCTCTGCAACTCCACTCACACTTTTATCAACTTGACCTAACCGCCACCACTGAATCTCTCACCCAATTAGCATAATGGCAGAGTGGCAGCCTCATCCTGACGGTCTCAACGATTTGCTGTCGCTGCTGCAGCAGTCGGGACAAAACACGACTGCATCTCAGGATGCTCTTCATCGGGTGCGTTCTTACTCTTTTGGCGGCAGGAAACGGGTTCATGTGCATGCAGCGGACAGAAGCGTTCAAGCAAGTCGAGGATTATCCCTGCTACCTCTCCTACATCTTCACTCAGCTCCCAAACGAATCCTACCAAGTCAGATCTCTCGCTGGTCTCCTCCTCAAGAACGCCATCATAGATCGAAGAACAAATCCGCAACTCCTTCCTCCCTACGTCCTCAACTACCTCAAATCTACGATTTTCAACGCTCTCGCCGACCAGCAGCAGATGATCAGGAACACTGCTGCTATCGTCATCGACAGCTTGTTCGTGCAATCCTTGAACCAGGAAGGCTGGTTAGAATGGATCCAGAAGCTCGCTGAGCTCGCTTTTGCCGAAGATGCAGTTTACCAGGAGCATAGGACTCCAGCAGCTTCGGAAGCTGAAGCTCACGCCCGATCAGCTGGGTATGCTCGAGAAGGAGCGTATTCCTGTCTGTCGCACATCTGCGAAGATATTCCTCAGCGGATATGCACACTCGCTCTCCCCAGCACTAATTCCAACACTCCCTTCAAGCCGATAGACCTCTTAATCCCCAAATTCCTCGCCACTCTCAAAGGCACCACTTCTGCCACAGATCCAACAGGACGAGTTCGAGTTCATGCTCTCACTTGCTGCTATCAATTCCAAGTGCTCGGCGAGAACCCACTAATGACCACTCATCTGGAAACGTACATTCAATGCATCTTCGCTCGCGCAATGGACAAGGAGCTAGAAGTTCGCAAGCTCCTTTGTCAGTCAATAGTCGGCGTTCTAGCCACCTATCCAGAGTCTCTCATCCCTCATCTCAACGGTGTCGTCGATTTCATGCTCTATCAGAACGATCTGGCGACGTCGAAAGCAGATCCATCAGAGGAAGAGGTTGCCGTCTCGCTGGAAGCCTGTGAGTTCTGGCTCACTTTCGCGGAAGAACCCCAGCTTCTTGAATACTTGCGTCCTTTCGTCCCAAAGGTCGCCCCTGCTCTTTTGAGAGGAATGAGGTACAAGGAAGCCGATCTTGCCGCTTTGGGAGACGACGTGGACGGAAAGGAGGACTGGAACGTAGCCGATCGAGCGGAGGACATCAAGCCCCAGTTCCACTCATCGAAGCGGAAAACCTTGGAGCATGAAGAGGCCCCATCGGAAGAGCAACAGAACGGGGCGCAGGGGAATGCCCAGCATAAATCGAGGGAGAAGGCTGAAGGAGACGAGGAGGACGAGTACGACTTCGACGATGATGACGATGAGGATGAGAGCACGGAGTGGAATCTCAGGAAGTGTTCGGCGGCCGCCATGGATATTCTTGCCGTCAATTTCGAAGGCGAGCTGCTTGATGTCCTCATGCCGGATCTTAAGGCGATAGTCTTTGGAGACGACTGGCTAGCCAAGGAATCTGGCATCCTTGCTCTTGGTGCTATCGCTGAAGGTATATTTTCGTCCATATTATGTCTTATGCTAATGCTGTTTCCATAGGATGTATCGATGCTATCTCACCGTACCTTCCTGAAATCATTCCCTTCTTACTGGCCTCTCTACGAGATCCGAAAGTAAGAGTGTTTTGCTGCAACACTGCCTATGATGCTCATTGGTACTCAGCCTCTGGTCCGATCTATTTCATGCTGGACCTTGGGTCGCTATGTTAGTTGGTGTGTCGGCGATGCTGAGGAGAAAGAGCATTTCCAGAAGTACTTTGTACCAGTTCTCGAAGGAGTACGTCACCTCATTCCTCGACCTCTCTTTGGTGTTAACCCATCTTCCAGTTGATGCTGATGGTGTTGGACAATAACAAACGCGTGCAAGAAGCTGGATGTAGTGCCTTTGCGACTCTTGAGGAAGAGGCGCAGGGAGAGTTGGAGCCATTCCTCGGCCCTGTCCTACAGAATCTGGTCTTCGCTTTCGGCAAATACCAGCAGAAGAACCTGCTCATTCTTTACGACGCTATCGGCACTCTCGCAGATGCTGTTGGTGCTGCTCTCAACAAACCTGAGCTGATCGACATGCTTTTACCAGCCTTGATTGAGAGATGGCAGAAGCTGGATGATACGTCTTTGGATCTCATTCCCTTATTAGAGGTATCTTTCCATTCGACCTCGGCTCTCTCGCTTACTTTTACTTCTCTCAGTGCATGTCCTCCGTGGTGATCGCTATCGGACCAGGCTTCGTTGCTTATGCTCAACCTGTTTTTGAGAGATGTGTCCGGATTATACACCAGTCCCTCACCGCGTATGTGACCTACCAGCAGAGCCCTGGAGCATACGAACTCCCCGACAAGACCTTCCTCGTTGTCGCTCTCGACTTGCTCAGCGGTCTCACACAAGGTCTTGGACCCGCTGCCGTTCCGTTGTACGAGAATGGAGACCCTCGGCTGCTTCAGATGTTGCAGCTCTGCATTACTGTTTGTTTTCTTGTCCCATTTCTCACTTGCTGAGAACTGCGCCGTGGACAGTATCCCGATCCTCCGGTTCGACAATCTGGTTATGCATTGGTTGGAGATTGCGCCATTTCTTGCTTCCAACAACTCAAGCCTTACCTGCCACAAATTATGCCCGAACTAATTCGACAAATCGAGGTACAACCGAAACCAGAAACTGTCTCAGTTTGCAACAACGCTGCCTGGGCAGCAGGAGAAATTGCCATGAAGAGCGGTGAGTGGTTTTCAGATACTCAGCATGATCTGACACCACGTAGGGGAGGACATATCACCTTTTGTCCCTCCTCTGCTCGAGCAACTGATCGCCGTCCTCCTCGTCCCCAAACCAGCTAGGAGCCTCAGTGAAAATTCGGCTGTGACCATTGGTCGTCTGGGACTCGCTTGTCCCCAACTTGTCGCGCCACACTTAAATGTCTTCATTGCAACATGGTGAGAGCACTCCTCGCGTCTTCGATTTAGACTGGGTCCTGATTGGATGAAAAGGTGTTCGGCCTTGGTAGACATCAAGGACAACGATGAGAAAGATTCAGCCTTCAGAGGCATCTGCCACACAATCCAACTGAATCCCAACGGCATCTCAAGTGTTGGCATTTCCAGCTGTCATTATCATCCGACTAGGAGCTCATTGTGTTGCTAGCATTTTGGTTTCTTCCTCAATTCTGTCGCTCGATGGACAAAACCGTCGCCGGCACTCAACGAGATGTTTCGCAACGTAAGTAGTGCAACTCTTCCACTGAGTCTATGAGACTGATGGGCTCGTTTGCAGATCTTACAAGGCTTCAAGCAGCTGTGGGGCGATCAGTGGACCGCTCAGATGGCTCAAATGCCACCTCACATCACGAATCGTCTCTCAGACCGATACGGCCTTTGAACGACTTGAATGCAGCATTTATTAGCGTCCTTCTATGATATGCAAAATTTCGAATTGGGAGTCAACACTGCTCAACTTGCTACACGGCACATCTTCTCTGACATTGACTGGTCTTTCTCGTTCCTGTATTTTTGTGCTCTACAGTTCTTTTGCGTGGGTTGAGCTACTTGTAAAAGGAGTACGAATGTTCTCAACTTTCCTTCATAGCATTCCCGCATCTCTTTGTAGTCGTAATCCTCTCAACCTCTAAACATCAAGTCCACGATATACTCCATCCATCCGTATCACCTCTCTGACATCCATTGACGCCCGCTCGACGCTTAGCACCTTCTGCACATTTAGAGTGAGGTCAGGAAGTATGGTCTCCCCTTGCTTCAGCTCTCAAGCAACCTCAGTAGCAGATCTTATTAAGAGCATCCTCATTTTTTCATCCTCTCCATCAAATCCGTCACATCTGCATTCATCTTTGCGAGACTCTGAATCTTTCGTCTCTCTTCCTCGCCCAACGTCTCCTCTGCCTCTCTCACAAGTTCCTCATCCTCTTCCTTCCCCTCTACCGCAGCAGACAAGCCCGCGTTCCTCCTCCTCACATCCAGCATCAGTTTGGCAGTGATCAGCTGCACCTTGGACGCCGAAGGCACATTCTCCGCTCCCCCCATCACCTCCTTCATCCAGAGGTAGTCCGACTTCATTTGCTTGAAGGATAGCTCGACACGCTCGTCGTTGTGCGCATGCATACGCATCCGTTGATGCTGCGCGATCGTGAGCATGGCGGATGGATCGTGGGCGTGCGAAGCGAAGTAGGAATCCTGTTTCCTGCGTTCCAATCAACCACCGGGAATGAGCAATGAGCATGTAAAATACAGAATGTGAGAGATGAAGACAAAAAGAAGGGGAAGGAATGATATAGAGACGAACTTTATTCCGGAGAGGGGAGCGATGAATTGCCTGTCCACTGACCAGACGAAGACTCCGATCATCGTCCATTTCAGTCTTCTGAGAAACATGCGACGCTGGATCCATTTCTCCACGAACGCGCTTGGTGGCTGAGCAGAGGGTGGATACCAGTGAGGGGGGACACGGAAGAGACGATTGAAGGGAAAGAGTTTGTTTGGGAAAGCGCGGGCAGGTGCGAGGAGGAGAGTGCCGGCGACGAAACCGAGAAGGACGTTGCCGACCATTTTGTGGTTGCTCACTCTTTGCTTTCCAGCTTGCTCTGCCTCCTTCTCAGATAATTAATGGAAGCTGTCACAAAGCGTCTAGAAGACTGTGTGCGTACCCGCAGAACCTGGCCATCATGAGCGCTCAAGAAGCCCGGAGGGAGGGGAGTGAGGTTGTCAAACGACACTTGGTCGTGCAAAGGCGATTTGGAAGGAAATCTAAGCGAGTTCGGAGGAGAGAATGGTAGTGGTGTTGGCGGGTCCCAAGAAGAGAGGAAGGGCTTGTCTGAAGATGGAGGGCGTGAGGAGTCATCCATTCCTACGTTGATCTGAAACCAGCTTTTGAGGCTGCTTATAAATGTTATGAACCCGCGTATTCCTCTCTCAATGTCAATAACTAACACCCGGCAAAGGCAATGTGAAAATATTGATGGTGGTTATCTGTCCGAAGTTTGTTGATCAAAAATCGGGTAATCGGGTAGGCCGACTACATCTAACCCAGTCTATCTCAGTCCAACTGTTCGTTCGTTTGGATTGGACACATACGTGGCGCATCACATTGTATTGCCGTAGAAAGGAGGGAGGAGACGAGGACGGATGGGAACGAACATAAGTTATCTCTCTGTTCGTACCAACATTCATTGCGGACTAGGAGTACCATCTGGCTTTTTGTCGAGTTGCTGTAACTAACTCATGGGATCAAAACATCGCCGTAACAATATGCTTCCCACAGTCATCTCAGAAAAAAAGCCCTATTTCTTAGCCTTTCTCGCTGGACCTTGCCTTGTTTGAGATTTTTCATCCTGATCTGTAAACTCGAGTCAGAAAAGCGCAATACTTGAGTGCCAATTCCTAAACTTGTTTGATAAGTTGAGAGAATCATGAAGTATAATCAGTCCTGTAGCTTCCAACTTCATGATGGATATCATCACCTATTGGTTTCATGATGGCGGATCAAGTGTTCTTGCCGTCATAAATATGCAGGGTCAGCTTCTTTTGGTTCATTCCATGAGCCTTGCAACCTCTTTTTTTTCCATGTTACATGAGAATGCTGGATGATACATGGGAGAATGCATTTACTTCACTACTCCATCTAGAGTGAATCGTAGGGTTCCGAAAGCCTATTTGCCGAGATTTTCGAATACTGTCGTTCGCAGATGATGGAAGCCATGTAAAATGCCTATCCGAGTTGTTCTACGAATTGCGTACAGTTCCAAAACTTGCATCTTCGCTTGAAAGAACGATGAAGTAACATTGGTCCTATAGCTCATGAACATTGTTGGACTGTAACTCTACGGTTTCATGTTAGTAGAATTAAAAGATTCTTTCTATCGTGCAAAAAGGGCCAGCTTCTTTTTGGACTTCGAGCTCCTTCTAGGCAGTGCCACCCGAACATATGTTTTCGACATTTCGAATGGGAAACATTGGCAACTCTTGATTATAACCTGGAGGATCTTCCGAGCTCAGCGAACCCGTTTTTCACACAATATCAAAGTGCAGTTGAAGCGCGAGCTATCCACAGATAGGTGGTACGTTGCCAGATCTTTTCATGAAATGGTTGTCCTTGATCCACTATCTTCACGAGACCTCCCTTCTTTTAATCATTCTACACCCTTGGTTACATTTCTACATGGAATACCGGGGGGGCATTTTCATGGCTTCGTTTGGTGGGTTTGCGAGGAAGGTCTGTTATTCGCAAGCGACATTCCTTTGAGAAGAATGTGTTGCAAGTTGAGAAAGTAGCAAGGTGATGTTAGCTCTGTAGTTTTCATGGCCTTTCATCATTTGGTTTCCTCCTGAGGTCTCCTACTATCTACACCGTTTTTGCTAGTTTTGACCACCAAGAAGACAATCCTGAGAAGGCATAAACCTTCAGCTTTGTAACGAGCTGAGATAGCCAATTACGGTTCCCGCTTCCTGTATTGTAATGTGAACAGCGGTGCAACATCCGCCTATTATAGAGAACGATCTTAAAACAACTTCTTCACATTTGCTAAATGTTCCCGTCATGTCCCAGCCCAATAGCGGATCATTGAATCAGTTGGGAGTGGATTTGTCAACCGTGCCACCGCTGCTACCGAATAAGTGGTCGAACGATTGGGAAGGGGAGAAACGCAACCGGCGGTGACTCTTCAAAGTCCTGTTTAAAGTTAACTGTTGCTCCCAGCAGGAGATGACGTGGACCGACTGGCACTTGAAACCATACATCGCTGCTTGTGCCGCGACCAATCCACTGGAAATGTCATCCATGATATTACAGAGAGTCAGAGGCTCCATGAGCGTAGAAGAAAGGTTGCAGTGCCATGCTGTTAAAGCAGAACGAATTAAGGTATTGTAAATGCATAACTAGGAGTGCATACCAATTATATCCCTCCCAGAAGGTGAAGAATGAGTCGGGAGCGCAGAATTTTCCAAGTCACCACGCCAACCAGCGCCACAGCTATTCCACCACCCTTGGGTCATTGCAGGCTACCAGTGTTCGAATCTTAGAGAGCTTACTTGCATATTTCAAGGCGTCTCTTCTGAAAAGATTCTCTGCCATTGCTAATATGGGTGTTAAAACCTCCATTTTTCCTATCAACGTGAGTTAGAGTATCGAGGATCTTGTTGACAGTAACCTCCGTTCTTAACCTCTCCCTTAGTATTGGCCGATGTTAAGACCGGACAATACGCTACCTTGAAGTACTGTCAGTCTTTTATTGGCACACATTTTCTTTGCATTGGAGTAGATGGAAATCCAAGGCAATATCTAAGACAGGTCACAATATGAACTATAGAGCAGAAGTTACTGTATCAAAGTGTAATGCAAATTGAATAGTAGTGTATCGTCCTGATTTCCCGATCTATATTCGATCCTGCTTTCCCTCTGCACCCACCCCAACATAGATACTAGAAAGTAGTATCTATGGAGGAGTCGACAATCTCCTCGTTTACCCCCGAGCCGGTCCTGCTATGTCTTGCAGCTACTAATCTAAGACCAGGACGTCTGACACATGTTACAAGGATACTTTTGCTCCAGACGCTAAAGGTCGCAAGCTTCTTTATGGCCGTCGATATTCAAAGCCTCAGGCATAAGAGTTAAGAGTGTTAAGCCACGAGACCCTCCTGCCAAAGAGTATAAAGCGAAAGGGCTCGCCCAAGTGATTTATTGCATATCACGTGGCCCACAGCTACACTACTGGCATTCCTTCCTCTTCTGCATTCAAGCTACAACGGCCAAACCACTTGCAAAGGTCTGCGCATTGTCCGATACTGGAATAAGAACATTTCCAATCCCATTCACGTTCCCGTTACCAAAGATTATGTTGGCGAAGTTATCCGCTATAAGCTGGATGCCCGAAACGAAGCCTTGTTCGTCGAACTCACAATGGCCGCCTGTTCCCACCACACAGTACTGCTCGGTTACCTCTTTTGTGGATGCAAAGAAGCAGCAAACCGTTTGGCGTTGCGTCAATCGTCACTGCGTCACCTAATGCAGCAGCATAGGCGGAAGCGGCGGCGGGAATAGAGCCTTGGAGCAAGTCGAGCTCTTGCGTCGTGCTCTGGAAATGGACCTTCATGTTTCCAATGCTCCCTGCCACTTGTGGTACAAGGCCACCACAGTTCAATAACGCTCCCGTGTCGAATTGAGCGCCAAACACTGCCTGCTTTTTCAGCCATCGTTGGGAGATGTATGCAGACGCACAGGGAAGTGTGAATCCAGAAAGCAAGAGGCTTCCCCCAGATACTCCAGTGAAGAAAGTTTGGTCGACGTTGAAGTTGAGGACTTGTGGGAGAACTTGTGTAACGAGTGCGTTAACAAGTTGAGAGTGGAGTACCCCATCCGTTCTGCGCAATAACTTCCTTATAAATGTCTTCCAGGCCAGTTAGATGAGAGACGAACCTGTCAAGGCCAGACCCACCTCCCCAGAAGAGATCGTCATTGGGAGCAAGAGCAACTACACCAATGAGTCCGTTTTGCGAGGTTGTCAACTAATTCCACAACATTTGTCACCATGAACTCAGCACTGATGAGAAGCTACAAACTTGGTTGGGGAAATCGAAAAAGCTCTGTCCACCATCCCCATGCAACAATAAGTTGATACCTGTACTTCCGGCCTGCCTTTTCAGCTTTGCCTCCGGTATCCGTCGCTTGTGTTTGTTTCGACGCGAACGACGACTGGCGAGGTCGATAAATCCATTCGTTGCGCCAGAACTATTATTATCATTAGTGGCCGAACTGTTATTGTTGCCGGTGGCGGTAGTGGCGGCTGTGTCAACGTTCGAGGAGGTGGCCGCTTGATTGAACGTGGAAGATGATATGAGGGCACCTTGTTGCGCGGCAGGGAGGAGGAGAGAGGCAGGAGCAGCGATTTTACTGTTTGAAACGATGTCAAGTACACGTTTAATTAGGACAATTGGGCATCACTTTGCTGGGGGAACTGAAGGACCTGAGCGATTTTTCTTCAATGAGGGGCAGAAGCATTGTGTCATTTTCACACCAGCATGCTGACACTGAAGTAAGGAGAAAGTCATGCCCTTCGCTTCATGCTTTGTGGGAGAAAGAGGTAACATTAGAAAGCATCCAGTATCTTGCCATTCCCTAAGCCCTGGTGCTCACAAGGATTACGCCATCCTTGAATTGCACAGCTAGAGGTGAATGCAGAGATTGTGGACGTATCTCAACTTCCCCCTATGTCAAGCTCTTGGGCACAGTAGCTATGTTGCTTCAGTCGTAGTCATCCCCGCAGCTCGACGAGACTCTTTCAAAGCCGTCGTAAAATACGCTGATATTTTACTTTACGATGCATGGTCAAAACTATGTGCGACTTGTGGGAAAGTCTTAGGGGAGACAAAACATGGAGGGTGAAAAGAGCACGTAAGCAAATGCAGCAAGCACACCATCAATTCGATCTCCCAAATGAAAGACGTCTTTGTTCAGAGCAATCAGTAGGTGGTCATTCCTGTTCAAATATTATCGCCCAGAATTCCATTAAGGACTCCGCTTTAGTGAAATGATTACGACGATGAAGCTTGGACAAAGAGTGTATCGCTCCTCCAAGCGCAAACAAGAATCGAAAAGGAGGAAAGAGGGCGGTGTTGCACAGAGCCACGCACAATTGGACCTCGAATCCCTCCACCTCCGCACTCATGGCCAAAATCTCGTTTCCCTCCTGAGTGGTTCCCAGTCCCTGGCCGCTAGTCTGAGCGAGGTTTCTCTGCCTCAACGCGTTTCGAGAGCCGGAGGTGAATGTTTGTGCGTTGACCTGCACGAGGAAGAGGGAGAGAATTTGGAATCCGAGAACAGAGTGGGAGAACATCGTGTTGCACTGCAACCAGACCGGCTAGAAACTGGGGAGAAAAAACAAATGAGGGAGGGGAGACAGACGCGCGGCGCTGGGGAAAAGGAGAGCTGAAGGAGACACAGGATGCATTTAAGCTGCATGGCGTTGACAGGACCAAGACCTCGGCGCGTGAGAGTGTCCATGTCGTTATGTCGTTGTCGTGAAGTTGCGTTCTGCGCTTCGGCGGTTCTCCTTTGAAAACAAGCCTATCCTTGTTCCTTCAAGCCTTGCCTAGCTCTTCAAGTTCTAGGTTTGTGACTTACCGTAAAAATAAATAAGTTCAAATTCCGGACACCAGGGTCAGCAGCTGAACCTGAGCTGGCCTGAGGCTGCTCGAAGTGAGATTCTCCATCTCCAGGAACCAGCTGAACTTGAAGAACACATGATGCATGATGCATATGTGGAGAAAGAGAGGGGATCCAATTGGCATTGATGATTCGATGGAACATTACATGGCTTTGTATTCCAGAGAGGATTCTCTAATAGAACATGAATGGACTAACACACTACGCAAGAAAGTGGCATCATAAACCGGGGTTGACTTGGAGAATCGTGAAATCAAATCAAACTTGTTTTTAAGGGCAGAAGAGATATAAGTGGACCAAGAGG
>MU271754.1:0-20907 GCA_021432655.1 Atractiella rhizophila
TCTCTGCTTCGAGGCTGCCCTGTTCGATGAAGGAATCGAAAAAAGTGAGAAAATCGCCGTCTGAGATGCTGACTGCGGCGCCGTCGGAGGGCTGAGCGGTGCTGGGGAGGAGCGAGGACAGGGTTGTGGTAGCCACGGCGCTTTGTACTTCTGGATGGAGTGAAATGGGCACCAAAAGTTGGTCAGGTGGAAGTATGGATGGATGAGTGGACGGAGGATCGTGAGCAGTGATCGCTTTTCGGAGTTGGTTCAGTTCGATCAGTCCTTTGGACAGTATGAATACTATAACCAGTTGGCCAGAGAAGGAGTAGCTGCTGAGCGCAAAAAGATGCTGCGGGAGGCTGAGGATTCGTGAGATCGTCGTCGAACTCGCTGAGAAGAATAACTTGAAGGAAGAGGAATGCGAAGGCTATTAGGCACAGCCGGGATATCCCGGTCCGCATTCCTCGCTGGATAAAACTTTAATCTTGCATTAACATTGCACACGTGATATCCTTCAGCATCACTCTTGTAATATAGCTTATCAAGTACATCCATTGCAGCACGCTCTGTTGTAGAGTCATATGCCAACATGTCAACCTCAACAGCACCCGCTCCCTCGCCCTCCCTCGTCCGATTCGCCTCCAGCGTGCTCTCCCTCCTCCGCTCCTGGTCCGCTCTCACCCTCGTCCTCTCGCACAACCCCACCACCGGCTGCACCGTCGAATCCTTCGCCGAAGAGATCGTCTCCCTCTTCCTCGCCGAAGAAACGATCCCGTCCCAAGAAGCGGTCGAGGATTTCGTGCTCGGGTATTTCGATGAGGACCTTTCGACGAGTTTGGAGGATGGGTCGGAGGTTGGGGTTGCGAGGGATTTGAGGATGTTGTGGACGGAGAGTCTTGGGGAGGGAGAGGGGGAGACGATGCGGAGGGTGAGGGAGGTGGAGGGGAGGATGAAGGGGAGGAAGGTCGAGGCGAAGGTGGATGAAGATGAGGAGGTTAGTGGGAGTGATAGTGAGGAGGAGAGCGGAGAGGACGATGTGCAGGTGGATGTCGTGGAACCTTCTACAAAGGGGAGAACAAAACCTGAGCCTGTCGTCGATGAGGACGGTTTTACGTTGGTGCAAAAGAAACGGTGATGGTGAGCTTTTATTATTTGTTTTGGGATCCAGTATTCATAGACATCAAGTGTAAAATGCGTCTCTCCTGCTTCCAGACGGTCTCATGTAACAAAATGCTCCACTCCATCAACGCGTCAACAAGCATCGATCGTAACATGCAAAAAGTAGAAATTCAGATCTGTGACGTCATATGTCGTTGTGTCCAGCGTTCCGTTTTCAGTTTCTTCCTCATTTCCATTTAAATGCTGCCCTGCTCTACCTACTATCGATATATTATCCCTGGCAGGAGCATCCCAGCAAGCATCCCATATCCAACAAGCAAGGGCATCGGCCAACCCTCGCTCCCGCACCGACTGAAGTCGTATATAACAAACCTGAATCTGGTAGCATAGCTTGAGGAGGTCAACATGGCTCCCACTCTCCCAGAGGTACTGTACACGCTCCACACCAAAGCTAGAAATGCTGAACGCACGGCTCAGGATCCAAGGAAAGGAAAGAAGTACGTATCATCCCAGCGCGCTTAAACCGCTGCATTCATCCATGGACTCATATAATTGACGATGTTGGAAAGGCCAACGGAGGAATCAGAGGCACATCGAATCTTCAGAAGCTACCCTGGGACGACTCCGAAGAAGGAATACCACCATCATCACAAAGCGAGGAAACATGCGATTCCCACTCCCAGTACGGCCGTTGGAGCCCTCAAGAGCGCCATTTCGCCTGATGGTGGGTTAGGCAATGAAGAGAAGCAGAAGGAGGCGGAGAAAGAGATGGAACAGGATAACCATTCTGAACCGTTACCTGGCATTCAGAATCCTGGAGGTCTGTTCGTTGTTTCGTTTCTACTGTGGTTTGCTGATAATATTTACAGCTACGGGTGACGCACTTTTACAGTCGAGCTGATAATGGTCAGGGACTGATTCGAGGGGACGGCAGGTGTGATCTTCGTTATGGATCGGGCTTTCGCAAACGGCTTCACATATACAAGCGATGAATGGGCGAATTTCGGACAAGGTCCCTTCTGCTGCTTTGGATTGCCTGGGTGATTAACACGAATTGGGTAGGTGCACCGGAAGTGGGAGAGATCCCCGGAGCTCCACCTCGTCCTACTTCAATCTCGCTCGACAGCACACCGGATATCAACGAATATGCTCCCACCACAGGAGTGAAAGAGCTGAGACAGGCTGTGGCGGATTACTACAACTATTCGTTTAGGGAAGGGAAGGAGTCCAAGTACACTTACGAGAACGTGTGTATCGTGCCGGGTGGACGAGCTGGTAGATTTTCTCTCATCATTCAGTTTTATGCTGACGAGTCGTTGAAGGATTGACGAGGGTTGCGGCTGTTGTTGGAGACGTTCTTGTTTCCTATTCCTTGCCTGAGGTTCGCCAATGTCCCTGACGTAGACTAAGACTGAATATTTGCCAGTACACGGCATACGATCAAATGCTGTCGGTTTTCAAAAGAATGGTGCCCATACCCACGTCGCTTGACGCTACTGTCAGTGTTCCATTTCCCTGTTCCCTGTAGAGCATGCTGAACCGGTTCACCACAGGACAATTACAGGTTGAATGTGGACAAGCTTCGAGAGAACATCCATAAGATGGGCTTATCGGTGGTAGTCGTGTCCAACCCCAAGAATCCTACTGGTCAAGCGATCGAAGGTTCCTTTCTTGTTCTCTGGTGATTTTTTAGATTTTTGCTGACCAACTGATCATTCAGGAGAGGAATTGGAACGCCTTGTGTCTTTGTCTCGAACAGATCAGACCACGCTAGTCCTCGATGAGTTCTATAGCGCCTATAATTATGAGGGGAAGGAAGGAGACGCTTTGAGCGCTTCGAGATACATTGAGGATGTCAACAAAGATCCTGTCATTTTGATCGATGGCCTTACGAAAGGATTTCGGTAGGTCCTGCTATTCACATTACCCTGAACATTCTTGCTGATCGTCTTCAGGTTGCCTGGATGGAGATGTTGCTGGGTTGTCGCTCCGCGAAACATCATCTCAGCCCTCAGCGTACGTTTCTCGCCTTGATACTGGTTCGCAATCCAACCTAGGATTTCTCTAGCAATCGGGCAGTTTCCTTGACGGAGGGGCCTCTCATCCAATCCAGATCGCTGCCATCCCATTCCTGAAGAAGGAATTCGTCATGCAAGACCGCCTTGCTCTTCGTTCGTCCGCCGCTCCTCTCTGGTTTCGTCTTATCAGTTGAATTGAACAGAGCGACACTTCAAGATGAAAAGAGATCACGTCTTGAAACGCTTGAACGACATGGGTTTAGAAGTCAAGGTTCCACCTAAAGTGAGTCTCCCCACACAGAGCACGGAGACTTGTTCCTGAGACTGGCCATAGTGGACTTTCTATATCTGGTTGGACCTCTCCGGCCTTCCTGAACCTCTTAGCTCCGGCTTGGTATTCTTCGAAGAGCTGCTCAAAGAGAAGTGCATTGTAGTCCCTGGCCTCTTCTTCGACATGTGCGATTCCTTCCCTTCTGCTACTCATTTCCCTGACGTTTGTGCGATAGAAACCCATCGCATAGAAGAAACCTCAGCGATTCTCCTTGTCACCATTTCGTCCGTCTCTCCTTTGGTCCGCCCCTCGAACAACTGGATAAAGGTCTGCCTTCCGTTCTTCATGTAGGGCTAGAACGTTGATGGCTAAACCTGTTTGGCATTACAGGACTGGACTCGATCGAAAGGGTGTTGAAGAAAGCTCGCGCACACATGGAAGAGAAAGGTCATTTGAACGAGTTCGGCCAGAACCTCAAGTTCAGTGGTCCCTCACATTTCTCCAATTCTTCGACACACGGCAGACCTGGTTGGTCATGAACACGAAAAGTGTTGGCGAATCTGTAACTCGATCGAATTCCATGGTACGAATACAATGATGTGCCGTCGTCTCAATAGTGTACATAGTCAAATGCGAAGGAATATATACAAGAAATCATCAAATGCCCAATTTTGACGTGATGGATTAAGCACTCAGAGATCGAAAGAGGGATTAACGAACAAAGACACGATAGGTGATCCAAGCACCGCAGATTGCAATTGCTGCCAACCCTGCAAGGATGGAGAAGAACCAGTGAAGGTTCTCAACGTCCTGTCCGGGAACATGGACGTTCATCCCCCATAGACCAGTGATCAAGCTGTTTCTCTCTCAGTACGAGTTGCGATCTAGTGTGAGTGAAGGGGACAAACTTCATTGGGAGAAGGATTGTACCTAGAGCTGTGAGGCGACCGAGCACGTCGTTGATTTGATTGTTCGCCTCCGTCACTGTACCCAACGAGAATCAATATCTGCTAGCTCTATTAATGCAAAGGGAGAGAAAGAGCGCACTCTCGATTGATATTTGTGCAAGGTAATTTGAATGCGACCTCGACAGGATCTTTTCGTAGTGATTTAAGTTCTGGGTCATGGTGATCAAGTGATCCTATCATCGAAACATCCGTCAGTACAGCCATTCATACAGTTGTTGTTGTTGAATGATGAGGTGTCGAGATGACGGAGAGGGAGGAAAGCGCACCTGGATATCCGAGAGATAAAGCCCGATATCACTCTTGGGAGCCACGCTCCAATTCTCATTACACCTCTTCGCGAGACCCTTCACCACATCCGCCTTATTTCCCATCAGCCTCAACAAACCCATCACCTTCTTCCGACACGTTCCTATCCTGCGTCCCTCCCCTCACCTCAGCCACATCCACAACCATGGGAATGAAACCATGGGGAGGGAGGGAGGAGAGGAGACGCACCGACGGAGCATGTCGCTTTGTTCGGTCTCCTTGAGTATGAGCACGAGCTCGTCCACGCTGTCTACTTCGTATTCGATACCTTGAATCAAGGGACCGAAAGCGTCGGTGATGTCGTCGATGAGCGCGTAGGATATCCAGTCCGATGTGACGTTGATGTAATCCTTCAGTTGTTTTATCCTCCTCCTCACGTTCTGGGGATGAGGTGTGCCTCTGAAATGAAACTGGCACGACACACCATATCAGCAACAAGGAGAGGGTAATCAAAAATGAAAGAGAGATGACATACGGAGAGAGTGCCCTCTCGGAAGACTATGATGTACATATTGAGCGGTTCGAGATAGGTCCTGGAATAAGGATCCTGGTCGAAAGATCTGAAAGAGACGAGGTAATAATTCCTGAACAGCTCGATCTTTTCACGCGTTTCTTCCATCAAAACGTCCTCCGTAGTGAGCGGATGTATCCCGAACGCCTTTCGTCACTCATCAGAATCCTCCTCTCATCCTCCTCCTCCTTCTGCAAAGGCATAGAGAGATGTAAGGACGGACCTTGGAGAGGACCTTCATCTCCCCATCCGTCGGACACAACACATCCAACCACCAAGTGTTGGCTTCCGCATCCTCATCGCTCCTCACCAAACCCATCATTCCTGTCATACCCGCTCCCATAGCAGCCGACGCTCCATACTCCCTCCTTTTCGTGCCCGCACCCATCGTCCCTATCCCAGCGGCACCATCCCTTGCATACCCCATCCAGCGTCCTGCACCGACCTCCTCCATGTTTGTGTTCGTGTTGGTGGTGGCACTGGCAGTGGTTGAGATTGTGGGACTAGGTCGATTTCCGACGAAGAGTTCTTCGAAAGTCTGTTCCTCCGAGCTGGGGAGCTCAGAGAGGGATTTGGCGTGGATGGTGGCTGGGAGGGAGTTGGAGTAGAACGAGAAGCGATATGGACGTTCGTCCACCGACGAGGTCGTCGTGTCTTTCCTCGTCGGAGAGGCTGCCGAGGCTGACGGTTGACGATGGGTCGAGGAGGGTTTGAAGGTTTGAAAGTCTGGACGGTTATCCGTTGCTCCGCTCGCACCAGTGCTGGGATGGTGGGAAGAAGAGAGGAGAGGCGTCTTCTGGTCTGCCTTTGGTTTCACCCCTCCTTCTCCACCTTGGCGACCGAAAGGAAAAGCGCCGAGAGCGGTCCCCTCTTCGAAGAGAGCCAATTTCTTCTGTCTAACCGGGCCTATACTCTCACTCAGCCTCCTATTCGGCCTCCTCTTCATTCCCTCCCTTCCTCCTCCAGGCGCTGCTCCCTCACCGGGAGAAGAGGATGACATGGCGGCATTGACGAAAGCGACCCTCCTCCCCTCCTCTTTCTCCCTCCTCAAACTCTTCCTCTCCTCCCTCGCCCACTCCTCCAACGCTCCAAAGTCGAAAGGATACAAGAAACCAGGCAAAACCCCAGGTAGCCCTCTCGGCCTCTCCGTCCCGACTCCCTCCTTCTCGATCCCGTCGCTCGACTTTTGAGAGCCCGAGTCTGGCGCAATGTCGGCAGAGGTGGGAAGCGGAAGAGGGATCGGGATGGAAGATGTTGGCGCGGGGAAACAGACGTCAGATTCAGGGTCGGCCAGGAGGGAAGGACGGCGTGAGAGGTCGGGAGGGAGGTGAGGGTCTGCGTGAGCCTGGACATTCGGATGGATGTGGGAATGAGACGGTGTGTCTTCTCCTCCATCGTCCATGTCGATAGCCGACTCGTCCGGTAGGTTACGCGAAGCCAGCTTAGATGGAGACTGGACCAGTGTGGCACTCCTCCCTCTACCCACAGCTGCATTATGGGCCAAAGAGATCGAAGGAGACGTATGCCTGTGATCTATAACGCCGTCATTCTCCTCCCCATCCGTCTCGTCGCCATATCCACCAGCAAACACCTCCCCACCCGCCTCTCCCTCCACATCCTCCTCGCTCCTCCGCTTCCTCCGTGGACGCTGGTGCGGATGGGGATGGGGACGGGTGAAGGAGAAGAGGCGGTTGGTGTGCGAGGACCCGATGAGGGAGGTGGCGAGGTGGGCGTCCTGTGCTGCTTGGTGGGAGTCTACGCTGTTCCGCCGTGAGGAAGGGAGCGAAGGTGATGCCATGTCTTTATTTTTATGTCGTCGTTTTTGGCAGGTAATTCTTGGAGTGGAATGCGTTGCGTTGTTGAAAGTTGGCTTGATCGAGATCAACCAATCTCCCCCAGTCAACCCAGTCCTAGATTGATTGCAAACAGTACATATTGGTGTAGATAGGGAATAACGGAATAAGAGGGATAAAGGAAGGATTAGGAATACGAAGCAGCAGGGACATAAGAAACGTGCGTTCCATTTCCCTTTTCCATGGAGAAAGAGAAGCACGAAGAATAGGGGTTCATTACGTTTCTTACTTTATATCTAGATATCCTATATTATCTTACATTTATCCTACTCCTCATCAGTATACTACCATTTATCCACATGAACCCGTATCCGCCCTCACCGCGCACCAACCAAACCTCTCCCTATCCCCCCTTCTCACCCTCACCACCTTCCCCTCCGTCCAACGCCAATACTGGCTCCATCTTCCTCCACAAAGGGTTCTGGGACATCCTCTCAGCGACAGGATCCCGCTTCGTCCATCAGGACGACTTTGGACCAGGAAACGGAGGAGGAGCATTTCGCACTCCTCCGCCTCCTCCTCAGCCGATATTCAGAAGGAACACCCCTGGAAGTCCAGCTGATGGAGACGCGGGACTGTTAGGATTGGGGTTGGGATCGGGAACGGTGAGAGGAATGAAACCCCCGAGGTCGTATGGCACTCCGTATGGATATCCCGCTCGTGGTGGACCTGGAGCGTGGCCTGGAGATGGAGGAGGTGGAGGTGGAGGGAGGGAGAGGAACTTGAAAACGAAGAGGGTCAGCCCAGCGATGATTGGTCGTCCAACAGGCTTCACGTTCGTCTTTCCCCCATCCCTCCATCCTTCTCCCATAATTCTGATCGGTGTGTATGATGTCACAGCCACCTGGTGCACGCCTCCGATGCTTCTCAAGCCGCCGACCTCCTCACTCGCTGGCAAGTAGAAGGACAAGGGAAGGTGGGAGACCCAGCGTGGGCGCTGCCCATCAAAGAGGCGGCGAGAGCGAGGGCGAGGGCAAAAGGCGTGGCGGAGGTGCAGGCGATGAGGGAGGTGGAGGAGGAACATGGGAGGTTGATGATCGTCAATGGCCCCCTGCCGTCCCTTGCTACCACGAATACTGTCACGGACGGAACCGAAGGCGGAACGATCAAGAGCGATGTCGCGGTAGAGAATTGGGAGCGCGAATCTAGCCCTGCTGCGACGAATGGAGGTCCTGCGCAGAATTCGAATGGTGCTCCAGGGCCAAGTGCAGGAAGGAATACCGAGCGGTTGAAGGAATTGCAGAGGCAGTTGGCAATGGGAACTACTGTGACTGAGCTAGTTCAGGCCAGGTTGCCAAGCTCCTTCTCCCCTCCTCCACCCCCTCAACAACAACAGCAACAGAAATATCCTCCTTCTCCTCCTCAACAATACCAACAGAAATACCCACAATATCCTCCTCCTCAGCAACAACAACAACAGAGACAAATCCACCCAGCCCACTCCTCTCCCGCCCTCTCTTCTCCCACTTCCGCCACTTTCGTTTCCCAACCGCCAGGAGCGCGTCAACTTCCCTCACCTCCCCACCCCGCCATCCTCCAAGCCGCAGGCGGTCGCGCATTCAACGCACCCACGCCCGCTCAGCCAGCAGGGACGATCGTTATCCGTCCGGACGATCCCATGCTTGGAGCTCTCAAGACTCCTTCTCCACCCTCCAGTCCGAAATCGGTGTACGACCACGGATCCCCCTCCGTCGAGGGCCATAAGTTCGTCTGGCGTCCGGAAGACGTGCAGGCGCAGGCGCAGGATAATCTACCGCCGCCGAAACCTTTTGTGCCGAGTTTGACGACGGTGGAGAAGAGCGTGGCGACGAAGGTTTATCTTGAGAATCACTATTATGGAATTTTGAAGAGACCGAGGGATAGGGATCAGAGGAGGATGATGTTGGAAGAGGAGTTGGGGAGGTTGGGATTGCCGGAGAGTGAGAAGGAGAATGTGAGGAGGGCGTGGGCTTTGAGCGAGACGGAACATTTGAGGGATATGAGGAAGCGAGTGTCGAATAATTCCTTCACCACCCTCAAGGTGATAGGACACGGAGCGTTCGGAGTAGTCACGCTAGTGAGGGAGAAACCGACAGGAGAACTGTATGCTATGAAACAGCTGAGGAAGGCGGATATGTTGAGGAAGGGACAGGAAGGTCATGTCAGAGCTGAGAGAGACCTCATGACTGCCGCTTCGACGACTTCGAGGTGGATCGTGCGCCTCGTCTACTCCTTTCAGGACGTCGATCACCTCTACCTAGTGATGGAGTTCATGGGCGGAGGCGACCTCTTGAACTTGTTGATCGAGAGGGATATTTTCGATGAGAAGTTTGCACACTTCTACGTCGCCGAAATGGTACTCGCTGTCCAAGAAGCACATAGGCTGGGGTACATCCATCGAGACATCAAACCCGACAACTTCCTCTTTGACCTCAAAGGCCACATAAAGATATCAGACTTTGGTCTCGCAACGGATTTCCATTGGTTCGTCCTCCTTTTTTTTATCCTAGCAGCTGACTTGTCCTAACGATCCATGAAGGGCTCACGATGGAGCGTACTACGATCAACAGCGCCGACACCTCCTCCATAAACATGGTATAGACCTCGAGGACACTCAACCACCAGGAGCTGCGACGCGACGGTACAACAACCGGGATCTGTATGCTGCCACTCTCCCTGGCGAAGATCAACCGGGGAGCGTATTGACCTGGAGAGATAAGAATCGGCGGAAGCTGGCGTATTCGGTGGTGGGGACCAATAATTACATGAGTGTTGAAGTGCTGAGAGGAACTGGATACGATCAGAGCTGCGATTGGTGGAGCTTGGGAGTCATCATTTATGAGATGCTCTACGGCTTTCCCCCTTTCGTGCGTTGTTTCCTCATTCCTTCACCCCATTGTGGAGGAGTCTGACACGCCACATCGGAGCAGATTAGCAAATCTCGTCACATCACCCGTCAGAAGATCATGAATTGGCGTCAATCCCTCAGGTTCCCTCCCTCCCCAAAAATCTCTCGGAAAGCTCAAGACCTGATCGAGAAGCTAATCTGCGAGCGCGAGGACCGTCTTGGATACAAAGGCGCCACCTCCTCATCCCGTCCAAACAGCATGATCATCAATCAACGACGCAGCGGCTTTATCAATGCGTCAGGTGGACCAGCCCCTGGAGGAATGGACTTTGGGCTGCGAGACGGTGCGGAGGACATCAAGGCACACCCATGGTTCAAGGGCATCGATTTCGCGACCATTCATCTTGAAACCCCTCCTTTCGTCCCTGAACTAAAGGACCCAACGGATACCCGATACTTTGAAGATGATATCGACGCCAACCCCCTCCCTGCTCCTGACGCTAATCCCAATGCGGACCCGAGGGATCAAACGAAGGACCCAATGCTGAAAGATAGGACACATGGACAGCATCTCCTCGAAGTTAGGAAGCAACTTGCATTCCAAGGATTCACTTTTAAGCGGCCGAAAAAGAGTGTGTACGATCCCAGAAACGGGGTCATAGACATCAAGGATATGGGGGGAGAGAAGGAGAAGGGGAAGGCATTCAGCAGATTGCTTGCTCCAGATGGCAGCAGATTGAGGAGCATGTCGTTGTGATCTCTCTCGTTTTCTTTTCTCCATTTGTTTCGCGAGTGCCTGAATGAGTTCTTGGGATCTTGACTGAAGCCTTCGGTTTCATTAATCGCATCTTCCTTGTTTACTTCTCTAATTAGCCTCGATCGAGAAGAGAGCTATGTTGTACTCGTTTGTTTAGCACCAAGAATTTGTGTCGACTGATTTGTTTTTATTAATTCCCTCTCCTCCCTAACTTCCTTCCTCATTTGTCTTATCATACCTAGTGCCCGCTTCACTCTCACGTTCACATTCCAAATGACCGATATGTTCGCAAAATAGCCTTTCATACAATTCACTATTTCTGTGTTCAATTTATTTGGGCTCAAGTGAAGAATGGGAATATCATTGGACTTGTTGATGCTGTTATACAGATCTATCCGTACTTCGTATTTCGACCGAATGAAAATTGATGTACCAAAGCACTGAGTTGCTATGCATTGATCATTTAAGTCGTCAAAAGCGATCAAAAACTGGGTACCAAAAGCAATACCATGCAAGCTAAAAAATCAATTGCTCAGATCACACAACCTTGCCGAAATCGTCTATGTCGACCGTCGAGTCCCGATCAGATACCTACATTTATTCGGTAAGTGAAAGCAAGAGGGAAGCTCCAAACTTACAGCAACCTCTTGCAGCTCCACTGAAACAATGTTCATATTGCTAGCCCTAGAAACGGTCCCATCTTGCCTTCGACCTGATGCTCGAGATAACGATCTGTCAGCTTGGGAATCTGTGGAACCGCCTGTATCTGAAATTACTAGTTACAACCACTATCAATCGGACAAGTTCTGACAGAAAACGTTCTGCTTACTTTCTTCCTCCTTGATGATATACTTGGAGATTCCTCGTCCCATCCCGAAATTCCTCGACGGCGTCCCTTCCACAGGCGAGAACTGCCCTGAGCCTCTGGCCGGCATTTCAATGCGTACCTCTTCTTTCGGGAGAGAAGGCCACGTTGAAGATCCTCTCAACCACGATTTCGTTCGACCGGGTGACTTCCGAAGTGGTGTGGTTACTGCTTGACTTTGTTCGGTCTGCTCCCCACGATCGGGCCCACTGAGGAGGATGACGAGAAAGGAAACGGAGTAGATCGAAGGTAGGATGGTGACCATGAATAGACTCCAAGCCGCCTGGTCCGACCCCTCGACCCCCTCCCAGATGGCCAACGCGACGACGACGGCTTGGGAAATCCAAAGTAGCGTTCCGCTACAGATGATATACACAATGATGTTGTCGATAATGCTCCGCACGCGCACGGATGTGGCGGTCAAAGAGTTTTTCGCGTTCCGAAGTTCGGCGACAAGGAAGAATGACAAGCTGACATCGACCACCAACGAGACAGTAATCCAACCGGTGAGGATACCTTCAAAGCCCTGCAAATGGCTGATTATCCCAAACTTGAATATTATAAACATCCCGCCAACGATTCCAAGTGGCACATTCAGGACAGTGAAGATGAACGTGATCCAGAGGACGGCTTTCACCCACGTCTTATTCCATGTCACAAGTTTGCTCAGTTGCAGTCCACCTGTGAGGCATTCAACGCCTCCGCAAGGAGAAGGAGGAAGGAGAAACATACGGTACCAGATAAAGAGTTGGCACTGTGCCTGGAGCAAAATTGTTGTGACACTGAGTATGGCGTCGGCCCATTCGTCTCCTGGCTTCAGGAAATAGTTCACGTCTCCCCAATGAGCAGCATGGAGGAGAGAGAACTGTAGACTAAAATGTTAGCACTTGTAAACAGAGGAACATACGACAATTCACCTTTGTGACGCCGGCAACGTTCATGAGGGTTTGTAAAAAGACGACAAATGCAACTATCCATTTCATCTTCTCGAACGTTTTGCCCTTGGCCAGCCTGAAGTAGCGATTTGCGAGCACGACGATAATGCCATACAATATACAACAAATGAATGTGCCGAGCAGACTTGCTAACAGCCGATTATGCTGGTACGACAACGGAGCTCAGTCCACGAACCTGAAAAGAAAAAGACCTCACATAATTTGGCGGCAATCGTGAGAAGATCTCATCTGTGGTGCCGTCTTCAGTTGTGACATTTGTAGCATGACTAGATATTGTGGTGATGATCGGAAAAGCTGACAATCCGCGTGTATGAAGATGAAGACCCATTGGATTCGACTAAAACTGGCACGTATGATAAAAGAAAAAGCGCTAGAAAGAAGAGCAGCGTTTGCGTGCTGAAAATTCTCAAGTTTTTGCTCTCCTTTGTCCCATCCTAAAATTCGTTCCTTCAATCCTCCCACAGCACCCTAGAGCTGTTATACCCTCGCCGCATCAACACAGTGAAGTTTCCTCCGTCCACCGAAACCCATGAGGGGTAGTGGTACTGAAAGTGCTGCTCGTTCAGTTTTAGAATGGACCTCGATGGGGCAATCAGCAATTCAGAAAGACGGGCGAGAATTTAGAGTGCCTCAAGCCTGGACCTCTACGAATTTTGCAGTTCAAACAGGTTAAGCTTTCAAGCGGAGAGTTCAAGGAGCAACTCAACTGCAACAGTGTGGGGTGTAGAGCCATTCTCTTTGCATCGATCGATGTCGAGGCCAACTTGTCCACGACAAAGGAAGCGGAGCTGGCTTCGGTTTGCCTTGAGTTTGCTCCACGCTTGGACACGGGGAGTTAGAAGTCTACTAAGCTTCTTGAAATGCGCAGCATCCCTCAGAGAAGGCCATCATAATTGGAAGCAACCGCGCAATTCAAAGGCTGCAGGACTTGGACGCCATTAAAATCAGAGTCAAGCAGAATACTCCGCTTGATTGGCGAAGGGCTTCCAAGGAAGCGGTGGCAATATCTCGGGATCACTGTTGGACCAATTCAAGCCTGATTTCAACCGAATGTGGTCTCATTCGTGGAGTGTGCTGATCGCGTCCAGCTGTGAGAAGGAGCAGAAGCGAAACCAGAACCGTTGAACCTCTCTCTCTCAGTGTACACAATATCCAACAGTTGGCTGGCTTCTTCGGAAGTGGGAAAAGAACACGAATTAGAATGGTTGGGGCTCACAGATAAAGGTCTCTGAGCTCCCATGTCTCCTTCCTTTGCACTCAAAAACATTGCATCCTTCCCCCGTCCCCCATTCGTCCTCTATCAAAGAGGCCCATCATCCGTAAATTCTCGCACGACTCGGTGGTCAGAAGCCCGTTTGAATTTGTTTGAATGCTTCCTGATGATCTTGACACCTCTGTCTGAGCACCTTCGTTCCTTGACCGTCCTGTTCTTGTTTCCTTCCCGCAGATCCCGACCCCATTCCTTGTGCGCACGTTGTCACATTGCTGGTGCGTCTAGATGCGACGTCTTTGTGTCTCTGCAGCAGAGGGCAGCGTCTACTCTACTATCAAGCTTCACTGTGAACAAGTGCGAGCAGCACGCCTGGAACGTGTAGACCAGCAAAACTAGATTGATTGCTGGTTGAAATGGGTCGACTTTCATTCTGTTATGACTAGCAATACAAATCCAGCCTCCATTGTTCCTCCAAATCAATAATTCTGTACGAAGAATTGAGCAGGAATATTGACAAAGGTTGATAACGAAGCGTGGATACGAAATGATGGGCTAAACAGGAGTCGACAGAATCAAAAGGATCGAATGGGAGAACCCGTTACCAACGGAATCCTGTGCAACATCTTCCACCTGGAAGACTGTACACGATAGATAAATCACGAGGAAATCTACAACAGGATGAAAAGAAGATCAGAAACGAAGCCGCGTGCCAATGCACGTCATTTTAATGCTTTAGTTGTTGGTGTCGTTTATGGCGCCATCATCATGGCGTCCGCATTTTCCTCTTCGATTGTGTCCAAAATGGCTTTGATAATTCTTCCACCTTCCTCAGCTAAATAAGACGAGTTTCAGCATTACATGCTAGAGCGAAAGAAGGATAGACAGACCAATTTCCCATCGGCTATCCTTGATAAGCTCCCAGATGGTGTGCAACAATCCAGCAATACCATTCAAGTCGTCCATTTGTGGGAGAACTAAAACCGAAGGTGAGGAGATTCTCTTGGTTCGTTAATAAACTCACTGTCGGGAGATTGTGTGCACAAGGCATCGAGGTACGCCATCGCTTCCTCCGTTGGACGACCCCTACCAGGACGTGGGGGACCGGATATTGAAGTGCCTGCACAACAAGCATGACACGGGGTCAGTCATGAATTAGGACGCAACCCCACGTGAACTGCGAGGCGTTGCTGGGGGAGGGACGACTGACTATATGCATATAACGTCAAGGTTGAGATGTACATTGACCAGTTGAAGTGGACGCAGGAAGAGAGGTCCGATGGACTCTGGTTTCTGTGCAAAAGCGTGGACCTGCATTCCCACACCAAAATTTAGGCTGTAATTCGGATAAACCAAAGGCGACCATATATACCGTAAGAAATGAGCAGAGTGCCATGTTGCCTGCCTGCCCTCTTTTGTTGAAGACCAAGAGAAAATCCTCGTCTTTGTAGCCTCCACGACAGCCGGGGCAACAGCGAGACCCAGAGCTCTTTCCGCACCCTGTCCCATTCAGCGCCTTCAATTGATGGGGTCAGCAGCCTGGCAGTTTGCTTACAGCCCAAATTTGGAGTTCGTGGACGTCAACTCCTTGGACTATGTGGGCGATCGCATACATCGATATCGAGCTCCGGAGAAGCTGCGAGTCGGGATACTTCGAGTTGATCAGACTGGTATCTAGTCGGGCTTTCCAACAGTTATACGCTGCAGACATCATCTCGCGCCAATCTTTTGTTGGCCCGTCTGGTGTTGCAATTCCAAGCTGTAAGATTCAATCTTCAGCAAAGATCTTTTGGGAAGAAAAGGGGGAAAGACCATAAAGTGATCTCGCCATTGCACTGTCAGGAGATACTGTTAGAGCCATTCCAGTGTTGAAGATGGACAGCGCACTATCGAACGAGACACTCATCTATTCACCATGGTTAGTTCTGTCCAGGATGCATTGGAGAGGAACTCACAAGTCCATGCAGGATCAAAATCCTCGAGAACGCATTCAGAACCGGCGGAGAATGCCCGGGAATCATGGATGCCTTGAGTGCTACAGGTAAACAGTTATCGCACAGTCGTTTTTGATCTCTGCTGTAACGAGAGAGCGTACGTACCAGAGATGAACGGTAGTGGTGGGCGAGCAGCATGATGCCTCCTATTCCACTCACTAACTGATGTGGCCGTCCACACGCTCTCATCAGAGGGCAGGGTGAGCTGAAGCTGGAATGCTGAGAGCGTGGGAGTGTGACGAAAGATGGCGGCGTGCTCTACGTCAATTAGAAAAGCCGAGAAGGCACATCGTTTTGCTGATTCTTCTGCGATCCATGCTCCTGGATGTCATTCGTCAACAATCGGATTGATGCATCAGTAATGAACCAAGGGAGACTCACTCCATCTTGCATCAGCTTTGTCTTTGTGATTGTCAATCTCTGCAACTGATTTGGGAGAGAACAGCGCGCTCCTGCGTGCTAGCTGTATATTGCAACTCCATCTTGCATCAGCTTTGTCTTTGTGATTGTCAATCTCTGCAACTGATTTGGGAGAGAACAGCGCGCTCCTGCGTGCTAGCTGTATATTGCGTTCAACTGGAAATCCTGTGTTTAAATGCGAATCATACCGTCACTACGGATCCCCAGAAAATATGACTCTTTAGATGGTGGTTAGTCAGTATTGTTCAAACGGCAGTGAAGAAGGGGGAGACCATTTCATGCGCCCTTCGATCGGAGCACATCTTCCCAAATATGATACAGAGTAAAACAGCCTGGAAAAGCCACATTTCTGCCCGTGGCACGTAATGTTCCGACTGTTCATCAACATTATTAGTTGAATACAATACAAAGGAATAGAAATTCGAACGCAGATGATCATGCCTCGCAATTTTTCATGCACAATCTTCGCCATCGTGTGCGCCTCCAGATCGGCATAATAACATCCAAAGAGGAACATGGAGCATAATAGCGGCGTCGGCGTTGTTTCCGTCCTGCATTATTTAAATCTGCCTAGGGTAGCGCGTGCAATATAATGACGCACCTGAATGTTGCTTTGTGGATGATCGGGAATTGAGTTTCATGCACGCGAGTCCAATAGAGGTGCAGGTAGAGTTGAATAGATTGTGGAGTTAGTTTCGGATGGTTGATGACCATTGGGATACTCGGCTTCGATGATTTCTGATCAGCTCTTCGATAGAGAAGGAGGCAATGAACTTACAGAGAGATAATCAATGATCCTCTGAAAAGTGATTTGATCCACAAACGTGGTCGGGTCCTCTCTCTTCAGCGGCGCGTCGTCCTATTTCACATTCAACATCACTCCCATCTCTTCAAGCGATGAACGTACTGGAACAGGTTCCATCATGTATGGTAAACAAGGTGAGCTCTTATTGCTCGCATTGCTTCCCTCTCCAACGCTAGGTGGTGTATTTGTATTCTTCATGCCCATCGAAGGATCGAACATGTTAGGCGGCATCTGGAAATTCTCCAATATCCGCGCGGCATTCGGATTGGACGGGTCGTTCATGTCGCCAATACCATCCAGAAGCCATTGAAGGTCGATAGCAGAGGCAAATGGTGCTTCACATCCATTAGATGAGCATGTAACGCAAAGGATGGAGTATCATGAGAAGAAAGATGAAAGACGACGTACCATCGTTGTGCCCTCCGAAGGAGAAAGGGTCGAAGAAAGGGTCTTGATCCTGTCCAGGACCTCCGACTGGTCCTCCCATTCCATTTCCCATTCCGCCACCTACTACTCCTCCACCTCCCACTCCCAACTGCAATTCCAATCCATTTCCAGCCGTCGCCGTCGTCGGGGATACGTTAACTGGAACAGAGACTGGTACAGTCCCTCCAGGCATTGGGAGCGGCGTAGTAGTAGGGAGAGGGATCATGGAAACTGGGAGAGGACCAGCGCCGTAGGGATGGGGATATGGTCCGTTTCCCATCGGCTGAGCGATGGGAACTGCGATCGAAGTCGCAGTAGTGATGGGAATGGTCGTGCCTGCGCTAGTTACCACGACTGGCATTCCACTGGCGGTGGTCGTGACGAGGATCTGTTGACTTCCCGAGGTAGGCGAGAAGAGAGGCAGCTGATTAGTGGTAGGGGAGAAAGGCATTGTTGCTCTGCTCGTTGACGGCGAGGGATCGCTTTCCGTTCCCGTATTTGTGCTCACGCTCGACTGTCGTCCAACACCTACATTTCCTTGAGGAGGGATAGCCTGGACGCCTGTATATCCTATGCGCTTGAGAGGATCGTTCGGCGGTCTACCCGGGGCTAACGGAGCCTGAAGTGGTAGTCGACGAGGATCCATACTCGCTGGCTGAGGAGGGATAGCGCCGGGCATGATGGATGCTGATGAGGGCGGTATGGAAGCGTTGATTCGCGGGATATTGGCGAACTGAGCGGTAACAGCTTGAGCCTCGCGTTCCCGACGATCATGTCGCTCGGCGTGGCGTATCAGTAGGTCAGCTTTTAGATTGGAAGAAGGACAAGTCGGCGGAGGAGTTGGAGAAGGAGCGGTCCGGGAAGACCAGCGAAGTGCGGGGAAGGAGGGTTGTGCATGCATGGTCAGGATTCGAGTTCGGAGGAGAGAGGAAGCGGAGACGACTCACCACGAACGAAGACTTTGGCACAACGGTCGCAGCTGTATATCTGGCTTGGAGTATCTGCATCCAGTTGCTTCATCAGTATTGATGCAACGACTAGTTAAATGAAGGGAGACGAACGATTCAGTCGGTGTCTACTCAAGTGGTCCGGTCTTCACGTAAACAAAGTCCTACATATTCTATTATCCTCGCAATCAACCAGTTCACTTGCACGAAGGAGTGGTAATGATTGAGTGCTTCCGCGGCGCTGATCGGGATTCATGGATTCTTTTCTTCGCTTTCACCTGATTTCCTCGTCACAAGTGCAGTTCACATGCTGGCAGACGTCAGCTTGATCTGAACCGTCCTGTTCTTTAGATGTACATACCCACGTCTTTGGATGCGTTTCCATCTGACAGCAGGTGGAGCCTTTCACTTTTCGAACGCTGCATCCGTTCCGAACTTCATCTGTGCTGATACACCTATACCGCATACCTGGGCGATGAGAAGGCTCCGCGGCCGGCTATTATGCGCGTTGAACGAAGGAAAGTCGTTGACGCTCAGGAGCTCGTTCCTTCTGTAACATGGTGTAGGAAGAAGGACTTACGCACACCAGCAGAGCAAAGAAACCGGTTTCGATCACCTTTTCTCCTCTCTCGATTCGTTCGAGACCGTAACTCCTCCCGTTACGTTGCCAAACTTCTGCCATAATGAAGATTTTGGAAAGGCAGCAAGCCGTCGCATCCCAAGTTGAAGTTCCATTTTCTTCGTGTCCTGCTTGATTCCGTCTGGCAGCTCCTCTGTGGATGACTGTCCTTCGATTCGACGGTCGAGTAAACATGACGAGACAGGACAGAAGTGAACTAGAAAGGATGATTTTCCATTTCCTAGGTGTACGTGGAAAAGGGGATAGGGAGAAAGGTGATCGAGTTGGCTATTCCCAAATGTCTAGAACCTACACTTGGACTACCACCCCGCTTGGTCTCAGCCTGAAGGGGAAATAACGGCATAGATCACACAACTGTCCTCACACCGTGGTCTGATGGCGGAATGTTTTGAAGAGACCGATTTGGATTCTTTTCACATCTCCTTGTTCTACTTTTCTAAAGGCTCGGAGGCACTACTAGTCATTGATAGGAGAATATGGAATGAGTTGGAATGAGGATGGTGGATGGATATGCAGGCTTGAGATGGAAGTTCAGGAGTTCAGGCGCGCCGCGCGCGGAATCAGGAGTGCATTTCTTCAGTTAGTTGTGATGATCTGTGTGAAGATTGCGCTGGTCATTGCGTATGATGATGAATGAACTGAACATCATTGAATCGCTGATTGAATCGATAACGATTTTTAGCATTTCTATTTGTGTTTTCCTTTCCTTTCCTCTCGTTATGAGACTGGCTTTGAAATTGAGGTATTCTCTTTGTTATTGTTGACTCCTCTCTCGCTCTTTACGTAGACTTCCACCGCACTCGCGCAAACACCTGACCTACATATTCTATTATCCTCGCAATCAACCAGTTCACTTGCACGAAGGAGTGGTAATGATTGAGTGCTTCCGCGGCGCTGATCGGGATTCTTTTCTCTGCTTTCACCTGATTTCCTCGTCACTAGTGCAGTTCACATGCTGGCAGACGTCAGCTTGATTTGGAACGTCCTGTTCTTTAGATGTACATACCCACGTCTTTGGATGCGTTTCCATCTGACAGCAGGTGAAGCCTTTCACTTTTCGAACGCTGCATCCGGTCCGAACTTCATCTGTTCATCTGTGCTGGTACACCTATACCGCATACCTGGGCGATGAGAAGGCTGCGTCGAACGAAGGAAAGTGGTTGACCTCGTTCCTTCTGTAACATGGTGTTGGGGGACGTACCCCCACCAGCATAGCAAAGAAACCGGTTTCGATCACCTTTTCTCCTCTCTCAATTCGTTCGAGACCGTAACTCCTCTCATCACGGTGTTGTCAGATCACAACTTGAAGTTCCATTTTTCTTCATGTCCTGCTTGATTCCGTCTCTGCAACTAGCAGCTGCTCATGACTGTCCTTCGATTCGACGACGGTTGAGTAAACATGAAGAGACAAGACAGAAACAAACGCGAAAGGATGATTTTCCACCTCCTAGGTCTCCATGGAAGAGGGGATGGATAGACGATGATCGAGTTGGTTATTCTCGAATGTCTAGAACCCATACTTGGACTACCACCCGCTTGGTCTCAGCCTGAAGGGGAAATAACGGCATAGATCATACGACTGTCCTCACACCATGGTCTGATGCGTATGCGCGGAATGTTTTGAAGGGACCGATTTGGATTCTTTTTACATCTCCTTGTTCTACTTTTCTAAAGGCTCAGAGGCACTACTAGCCATTGATAGGAGAATATGGAATGAGCTGGAATGAGGATGGTGGATGGATATGCAGGCTTAAGATGGAAGTTCAGGAGTTCAGGCGCGCCGCGCGCGGAATCATGAGTCCATTTCTTCAGTTAGTTGTGATGATCTGTGTGAAGATTGCGCTGGTCATTGAGTACGATGATGAATGAACTGAACATCACTGAATCGATAACGATTTTTAGCATTTCTATTTGTGTTTTCCTTTCCTTTCCTCACGTTGTGAGACTGGCTTTGAAATTGAGGTATTCTCTTTGTTATTGTTGACTCCTCTCTCGCTCTTTACGTAGACTTCCACCGCACTCGCGCAAACAC